>JASPKZ010000393.1:0-101029 GCA_030220185.1 Diploptera punctata | reverse complement strand
GCTGGCGAATTTATCTACATATTCATTGGACAGGCCATAGTAACTCGTAGCGGAAAACACACTTTAGTGGCATGTGCCTCTTTTCCATTGGGCCTCTCAATCTTAAGTAAACAAGTCGATCTTGTTGGGTATTAGTAGTTATCACGCCTGCCTCTGTAACCACCGAAATTATTTGATTTTTTCACAACACTATACAATTCTTCATATAGCGGTCTTCCTAAGGGAGGAAAAGCCCTGGGACTTGCGTCATAGATCTCATCATTGTTGGCTATAAATCCTTGTGTTTCCTTGACCCTACTCAAAGCGTTCTCCACCCTTGTCTCTACATAATGACAATATCCTCCAGTTCTTTTATTCCTAAGTTTTAGAATTATCTTTATCTCGTTCCATCTGATTTTACATTAATCGTTTATCTTGTCATACAATTCCCTTTCGTCCTTATCAAATGCCCAGCCTATTTTAATCTGTTACTTTTAATCAATTTAATTAAATCTGGTTCATTATAACTAGCTACAGCTAGGTTTATGGAACTGTATGTTTAGTGCAGTCCACCGCTGTGGTCTCGAGGTAGCGTGCTGCCTTGTCACGAAGCGGGCCCGGGCGAGATATTTTTCGGGGTTTTTCCCACCTGTAGACAAATGTCAGGAAGCTTAGGGCCCGACAGTCCTCGAAAATCATTCGGCCATCATCATCATCCTTATCAATATCAGAACCATCCTTCACTGGGAAGCTACCAACACTATAATCTCCTAGTAAAGCTGCAAAGCATAGCATGCAAATGCTATGATTGCAATGAAAGATCTGCCCTCGGGCAGATTTACTAGGGATGGATGGATGATGGATGTTCAGTGCCACATTCATTAGACCTAAATCGATCTACTGGTCCTTATCCTCAGTCAATTGAATTCAGTTCATATTAAGTGAAAAAGGAATTCCACTACACATGATAGCAGTAATTAAGAAAATGTATGAGAAAACAAAAATAAAAATAAATCAAACGGAACAAATACATATAACAGGAGGAGTTAGACAAGGTTGTCCACTATCAACCACTCTTTTTAACATTTATTTTGACGGCATGATAAGATCATGGAAGCAAATGACGACTGGGAGAATTAACTTAGGAAATATAGTAATAAAAACAGTAGCCTTTGCAGATGACCAGATTTTAATAGAAAAAAACAGAGGACGAATTACAAAGAATGCTATATAAACTAAATGAAATATAAAAAAATACAACATGGAAATATCCTCACAAGAATAAAAAAACAATGACCTTTAAGGGCGCTCATCCAGTTCGAACAAAAATAATATTAGAAAATAAACCAATAGAACAAGTAATAAGATATAACTTCCTAGGTTGCGAAAATATCATACACAGCGGAAACACATATAAATAACAAACTAAATACGTTAATTATATAACAGGAACACTAAAAATAACTTTGAAAAATAAAGCCAGGATTACGATTGAGGGTCTTTCCACTTTTCAGCGGTTGCCCTTTTACCAGCCGGCTGCTGGCCCTTCACATCCACATGTGTCAATCACAGAGGTAGATGATCAACAGCCAGTGTAGGGGTGACATGTGGTTAGCATGTCGAGTCCCCCAGCCGTTATAGCTGGTTCCTCAACCTGGAGCCGCTACTTATTGTAGCTACCCAATTGCCTCACGATGCTGGGTGGGCACCGGTCCCATACTGGCCGAAATACCATGAGAAAATTTCTTCCCCATGGAGACTCGAACCAGCGCAAGTCCCGTAGCTCTGCGCCAAGGCTTCCTACCTTAACCGCTCGGCTACGGCGCGGGACAAAAACAGCCAGGAAAGACTATGATTAAATTATATAAGACAATGACAGTGCCATATTATTACTTATGGATCCGAAACATGGACAGTGACAACACAACAATCTGCCAGAATACAAGCTGCTGAAATCAGATTCCTCAGACCGATAGCAGGATATCAAAGAACAGACAAAAAAAAACATAACACAGAAATGAGACAACTAAAAGTAGAAAAAAAAGGGAATTAAACACAACAATAGAGAAATACAGAACAAACTGGAAAGAGCACTTGGCAAGGATGGCTAAGAATAGAATACCAAAAAGCAGCATACAACTATTCACCACGAGGAAGAAGAAGTTTGGGAAGCCAAAGACAAGATGGAAAGAGCAGCAATTTGGAGCCGGATCAGTCTAGTAAATAAGCCTAAACCGTGAAGAAAGAAGAAGAAGAGGAAGATCTCCGATATTCCATTCCCTAAGATCCGCCTTTGCTGTGAAGGTATCAAGCGTTTAATGAATTACAGACATTGCAAACCGTCAATTCATGCCTTTTTATGAAATGTATTTTCTATTGGCCCTACAATTGTTTTCGTCAATGTCCGAACTTCGACAGAAATGCACAGAAATCGTAAACAGCGTATTTGGTAGAAATGTGTTTGTTAATAAACAATGTCCTCTTTGTATAATGTATCATTCCTAAATGTTCATTTTTGTGGTCCTGTAACAACCTGTATGTGAATAAATAAAGTACGGTAATAAGTATAAATATGTTTAAATAAGTACAGGGAGATAGAACAACTTTCAAATTACAACTTTTTTTTTTAGTTCGAATACGAAAGAAACTGAAGAATTGTAGTTGATTGTCATAAGTGTGTGTGTGTGTGTGTGTTAGGACAGGATTTTTAGGAAGTACGTTATGAGGGAGAGTTACGACGTGTTTCCTGAGTGTCACGTGGGTTAACGGAAGTAACTGGAATCTATATTTACTTGCACGAGGAAGCTCATACGTCACGTCGAGCGGCAACTGTTAATTCGGCTTCTTGTCAAACGAAACCGCACAAAACAAGATGCAGAAATTACTAGTGTCTTCAGTCCTTCTGTATCTACCTCTTTTTTTTATATATACTTCATCACAATCATTTAAATCCAGCAAAAACGTTTTCGTTTGATCGGTCTTTTTTGTTGTATAGGCCTATATATTATTTTACTTCTATCCGAACTTTCCCGGCCGGGGTCGATGGATTTTTTAGGAAGGAAAAATCCAAGGGACAACTAGTCCGGGAATGTCTTTAAGACGTGGGTCCCGAATCTGAAGATTTTCGAGCTCGTTTTCGAACCTAAGCCTAAATTAATGCCTCTGAGCAAAATTTAATCGGCCCAAAATTAATTAGTATTGGTTAAGTAACTCCCACAAGAAAGCAACTTGTCCCACGTGGAGATGTATCAGTGTAGACAGACAGCTTTAATATAAACTAGCGGTCGCCCAGCGGTCGAAATTCGACCACAATTCATTAAATTGTTAGGTTCGTCACAAATACGTCATTATCCATTAATTTTCTATTTATTTTGAAAATACGAACGATCGGAAATATGTGGTATGGCTGGGCTAAGCCATATTAAAAAAAACAATAACGCGTCATTTGACATTTGTGTACTATTAATACTATTTAAATTTGCATTTGGCCTATTATTATGTGTACGGGAGTATATATATCTTCTTCTTTGTCTCTCGTTCCAATCCGTCAATGTTCTATATCAAGGCATAATAGAAGTAAGTGCGAATATGTAAATATAAAAAACATATATGTAATGAAATTACTGAAACCAAGATTAGACAGGGTTTAATTTAAATTTAATAATAAAATGTATTCACTTTTTTAAACCATTAATAATAAACCACTGTTAATAAATATGTGAGAATACTGTAAGTCAATTCACATTCCTGCTGCTCAATTTTCTTCTTCCAACAATGCACTTTCAGTATGAACGTAAACAAATGGATAAGTACACGAATGAGTAATACACACAAATTCCTTAGGGACAATTTATTTTATTTTGTTTAATTCAATTTATTTGTAACATATATTATATATACATTTTATTTTTCTGTGCTCCTTCTCTATATGAACTTTCATTATGCCAAAGATCACACTCCTCCGTGTCGCAATTTGCTTAAAAAGGGGTACAAAGTTTTTTCTTCACCTATTAATATATACATGCCAGAATATTATATTACGATGCAAGGTTGGGAAGTGGTATTTACAGAATCGAGGAAAATGTTTAAAAACTGAGCGATAGCGAGGTTTTTAATTTCTGGAGATCCTGTAAAACATTTCACAAAGATGCGTTGTATATTATTTTTTACGCGATGGCATTTTCAAAATAATAAATAGTAGTAAAGTAATATCTCTGTTGGAAATATGTGCGTTCATTATAAACAATTGTGTAACGTTAACAGTGTGGGCAATGTTTATTAGTTGAAACTACAGGAGGCCGTGATACGAATTAGTGATAACATGGTATTTATTGTTTTACATTGCTTCAAATAAAGTTCAGTTAATTTAAAATGCAGTGATTTGTTTCGTGTAATGTATATTAACACTACCTTTTGGATATTTTTTGTATATACATTGTACGTAGTATACATAGAGGAGAGTGGTTTTACTTCCCGCACGTGGGTGTAAATGTAATATTACAGTATAGTTATTTAGGTTGGCAACCCAGAAATATAGGGAGTTGAACTTTCAATCATGGTCACCATTGCTGTAAGTACGACAAAACGCACTATCGCGCAAAAAAAAAAAAAGTAGGTATTAATAACTTGCCTCCCACGGAGTGAACTGCTCATTGCGAGGTCGAACCTTCCGGTGCTGGTCGACTTTTGGTTACCGTCTTCGTATCTGGTTCCAAGGTTAGCTGGTTCAAACTCAGTCGATGTCGATTATTTTTGTAAGGGAGTAAAAATCGTGAATATGGTTTAATTAGAAAAGAAATCATGGGTCCCGTGTTGTACAATTACGACACATAAATTAATCACAAGCTTGATTTGATATTTCTGAAGAAAATTTGTTGGCACTTTCATATCCAGATTTGAATTGCAACGCTAATTACACTGGTCAACATTATTTTTGTCTCATGAGAACCAATAGTTGTACTTCATTCAGTTTTTATCGTGTTTTCAAATATGTATTCGGAATTTCTCCATTACCCACCGTTTTTTATTTTAATTTCAATTAATGGATTTAAATAATTATTTTTTTAATAAAAGTTTTTTCGTCCATTTGTCCAATGTAAAATAAAACGGGAAACACTTTCATCTGGAGATTTCAGCTATGGAAAAGATATATCAAGGCAAATGGAATCCTAATATGCTGGCCGATTATTGTTGGATCATCAAGAGGGATGCTCCACGGGCGAAATATAGCAGAAAATCGCCATTTCGTACTTTCTAAGTGAGTCTGAAAGTTCGGATATCATATAGGTACGAATGTAGAACATATTAAAGTGTTTGAAATTATAAATGCCTCTCTCTCGGAAACCGTGCGTGATGGAGAAAACCCGATATCATATTTGAATTCAGGAGAAAAAGTACTATCAGAATCACATATTTTTCTTTCTGAGACAAAAATATGATATATATATATATATATATATATATATATATATATATATAAAAAGTGTTTGAATTGGATTCGCCTGGTGGTGTAATGAGGTACAGACTCAGAGTTCCGGGTTCGAATCCCGTCCAGGCATTTATTTTTCTTATCATACCATATATATATTCTTTGTTGCTCAGTGTAATACAGTATGAGATATATAAAGAACATCGTTAAATACAGGGCTTCCAATATAAAACCGGACACGCCTCACGGGGTTTCACCCGTCAGGCTGCGCTCTCTCCTCGTCCGCATTTCACTCTGCCAGCCGCAGAGTGTCCGGTTTTATACTGGAAACCCTATACAATACTTCCTGCCTGCCTGTTTGGGTTGTGTACTTAACTACCTAGACTTACATACCTACCTGTTTGCCTACCTACCTACATTTCAGCTCTACACAGCATTAGGATGATTCGAATAATAGCAGTTCCTATGTTTTTGATTCAGGACTGCCCTCCATATAAGAAGATAATAGTGAGTGTTTACCATTAAATACATTTTTAGAAATTTCTTCAAACCACAGGTCAGTTTATTCTGGCTCAACTAATATAAGGGCGAATTTCATTTGTAAGTTCACTTGACGGAATAAAATAAAAACAAAATACCTGCTCTTAGTGGGATATTTGGTACCTTTCATGTTTTGTTGTTTACAAAACTGGGTGCAAAAATGTATGCTGCCACCTGGTGATAGATAAACATTTAGAATATTTAAAAAATATAATTGAAGAAGCTTTGTGTCTGTTATTTGTTTATAATACTGTTAAGAAGATGCAAGTGGCTACATCAAATAGAGCGCTAAATGAACCATTGATGTTTAGACGCTAAAAAAATAATCACAAATCACGTTCAATTAACATTATTGTGTAAGAAATACAGAATACTTGTTTCTAAATATTCATTGTTGAAATATATTTGACGTTTATTCCTAACAAGCTAATACCCGTCGTGCATTGCTACGCCTAAATAAATTAAATATGTTTCACGTTTAGTTGAATAAGTAAAAAAGAAAAAAAAATACATTTATATCGTAATTATCTTTAGATACTCCGTGCTGCCGTTGCCCGGGAATCTACTTATCCCGATCTTCTTGGCATACATGAGCTGTAAAACAAAAACGTTTATTTTGTGTTATCCTTAAAAGAATACCCGCTGTGCGCTGCTTTGCTTGTCCCGGAATCTAGTAATCCCGATATTCTTGGCATCAATGAGGTGAAAGAAAAAATGGTTATTGTGAGTTTTCCGTAAAAGATAGACATAGGCTGTCCTGATCTTTTTTTTTTTGTAGATCTTTTTGAGCTATTCAGTTCTGTATACATTAATTTGGTGTATATGGTATGGTTTAGGCAGCGTAAGACATTAAGCGTCCAAAAAGTTCCGCGAGAGTGCGTTTTGTCGTACTTACAGCAATGGCCACCATGAATGAAAGTTCAATTTCCTACATTTCGGGGTTGCCAACCTAAATAACTATACTGTAATACAGTAACTATACTTTAATAGTACATATTACAAACACGCGTGTGGGAAGTAAAACCACTGCCCTCTATGTATACTACATACAATGCATATACAAAAGGTAGTGTTAATGTACATTATACGAAACAAATCACTGCATTTTAAATGAACTGAACTTTATTTGAAGCAATATAAAACAATAAATACATACTTGCCATATTATCACTAATTTGTCTCACGGCCTCCTGTAGTTTCAATTAATAAACATTGCCCACACTGTTAACGTTAATTAGTTGTTTATAACGAACGCAAATATTTCCAACAAAGACGTTATTATTTTACTATTATTTATTATTTTGAAAACACCATCGCACAAAAAATAATGTACAATGCACGTTTGTGAAATGTTTTACAGAATCTCGGAAATTAAGAACCTCGCTATCGCTCGGTTTTTAAACATTTTCCTCGATTCTGTAATAACCACTTACCAACCTCGCATCGAAATATACTATTTTATCAATAAATGGTAATTTTTAGGGGTGAAGGAAAGTCCTGAACATTTTGCAAAAAGCCCCATCACAATCGGATGAACGGTATGGAAGCGCATATAGGACGGACAGTGATATACATTCGTTTTATATATATATATATATATATATATATATATATATATATATATATATATATTTCTAATGTTTACACATCTTTCTGTGCCTAAAGTTTTATTTTTCTTCTCCATTCGTCTCTATCCATCCACTCCGCGTCCTCCAGTCCTCTTGTTCTCATTCTAGTTATTATTTCTTGCATCTACGAGTTTCGTTGTCTTCTTCTCCCAGGTGGACATCATTCCAATGTTTTTCTGGGTAACCTTTTTTTCTTGCATTCGTCGTAGTGCCCATACCAATTTAATTGCTTATACTGTATCTTATACAGTGCGATCAGTATAGCGCTGGACAGCAGACGCGGGGATTTCACTATACGCTGCTGACGCACTCGCGGCGGGGAACGGACAGCGTAGGATCGCGGTGATACATCATCATCGTCATCATCTGCATTCATGGATTAGGTCTGTTGACCCGTTCCGACTTCAGCCCATCTCTTTCTAGGTCTGTGCCCACATCTCGGGTGCCTTTAGGTTTGTATTTTATTTGTTTTGGATATATATCTTCATTCATTCTGTCTATGTGTTGCTTCCATTTTTGTCTATATGTATCTATTTTATCAGTTATTGCAAATATTTCAAGTTCCTGACTTATTTCTGTGTCCTTAGTGCACCCTTTAACAGATCTCAAAAATTTCATTTCTGCCGCCGTTATCCTACTTGGATATTTTTTTATGTATCCAGGCTTCTGATCCATAGAGCAATACCAGTACTGCCAACATTTTATAAAATTTCAGTTGGGTCTCTCTTGTTGTTTTGTTATTTAGTGATCGTTTTATCGTACCACATATTCCCTGGAATTTTGCTATTTTATTACAGAGTGGAACCCTTGATAGAGGTCCACTCCAGGGAGTAGGCGCCCCTGCCCTTTTGTGAGCTCCAGGTCCCACTCACCCAGTGGGTAGTACCTGGGTAGGGCCCCGTCCAGGGTTACGTGGGGAGAAGAGAAGTCCCCAAAGCCGTAGTGAAGCAACTTCTCTAGGAGACGAACACTCCGAAATTCCAGTTCTCTGCCCTCCAGAAAGAGGGGTTTGGCTAGAGGCTGGTAACCTCTACTAGTAAAAAATAACTTACTCATAAACTTCAGCGGTGATACAACCACACACATTTTCGTAACCATTTTACAAATTGTCGTACTTAATCTACTTTATTGACGCAGGTGCTGGAACTGTTCACCTTCGTTGTCCATACATTTTTGACACCTGTTTATAAAATTTGTTGTACAAATTATGGACTGTTGAACGTGACGGAATTTTTACATCCGGGAATCGTGTATCTAAAAGTCTTCGTGCATGACTGGCAGACTGAGTTAACAAATATTGATCGTAAATAAATACAAGTTGTTCAGTAGAAAAATTATTAGTCATTATACTGATTACAGTTATGCACACGTCATTCAGTTCACAAGGGAAAACATCCGAGCACCTTATCTACTCGAGGTACACTACCTGACTGTGAATGCGTGGAATGTACTCGTATACTGCTGAGTCAGCGTACATCTCAAGTCCTGTGCCTGCACGTGTAAGCCTTCGTCATCATACAACACAAACCCCGCGTTTGCTGTCCAATACTACACTGATCTCATTGTATAATCTACTATTGGAATCTGATATTCCTTTTTTCTCGTATGACAGTATTTCTTATTTTTTTCTTTTTATTCTAATCTTGCTGCTCTCCTTATGAAATCCATTTCCACCGACATAAGTTTTTGTTGAATTTCCAAACTTCAGCTCCATATGTGACAGTACTTCTCACTATTGAATTATATATTTGTAATTTTTTTTCTGGTTATATGTCTGTTCCATAAGACTCCATCATCATTGCTGTTATTGCTCTACCTTTATTTATTCTGTTCTTAATACCACTTCTTGTGTTATCCTTTTTTTCTACTTTTACCCCAGATATTCAAATTCTTCACGTCCTCTAATATATATATATATATATATATGAACAATGAAATGCCACGCAGAAGGGTTACGTTATTTGCCTTTGTTTGTTTAGTCAGTTATCTGTATTTTATTAATTTTTGCCACTGTTTTAGTGACAGAACGTAAAATATGGATTTTTTAAGTCCTTGTAATATCATAATTGTCTGTATTTCATATTTTCAAATATGATTGAAAACTTCACAGAGAATGTTTTGTTCATTTTCCTTGATTAATATGTCTTTTTAAAGCTAGATCGTTTACCAAAAGAAATAATTAATTTTAAGTATATCTAAATCTCAGACTGTGCCTTCTTTAGGTGATTATTATATCTATTTTAAGACTTAAAACAATTTAAATATATAACTTTCTTCCAAATGCTACGCCAGTTACCATGGAATTAATCTAATTTACAGATATCCTAGTTTGTGTGTGTGTGCATTTGTGTGTATGCGTGTGGTGCGCGCGTATTTGGTTTATTTCTGACAGAAAATTATTGGGTAATAAAAAAATAATAATTTAATTCTGTTCTTGTTTCTCTTTCGCTTCAACCGTTACAGCGTTAGAACTGCCTTAATCTACTTCCTTCAATCTACTTTCGCCATTATCTTTAATTCTCCAATAATTTTCCGTTCATCTTGCTGTATGCTCTATACCATCCATTTACCCTTTCCTCGGCCTTTTCATCTTTCTCTTGTATCTTCAATCGATATCAGCTTTAATTCCTCTCTATCCTTTCATTCCTTATTCTATCTCTTTTTGTCTTCCCTATTATTTTCCTTCTATAACAATTTAACTGCAGTAGTTATGTTTCCTTTTTATTGACTTCTCACACCAGATTTACCTTCCATATAATAATGTTGGTTCAATTATAATTTTATCTAGGATTGTATTTTAGTTTTCTACGATATTTATTTCTAAATAAGACTCTTCCGTTATGTTGATTGCAGAAATATTATTAGGTGTGATAACTTCATTTAAAATGCATTTAATTATCTTCTAATTTTTGTCAATTACTGTTCCACTAGCTTTCATATGATGTAGGCCTACGTATTCCAACTGAAACCATTATATATATATATATATATATATATATATGTTATAATTAAATGTTTAACATTGAGCAATGCAAGCTTAATATGGAATGATAAGAAAAATAAATGCCTGGACGGGATTCGAACCCGGATCTCTGAGTCTGTACCTCAGTGTGATATCCATTACACTACCAGGCGAATCCAATTCAAACACTTATTTTTCTTATATATGTATTATACTCTCCATTATTACTAGATGTCGCGAGAACTCGGTCTTCACCGCCATCTAGCAGCTGACTATATCAAGTAGGCAAATTAAAGAAAATATTTTTTTTTATATAGTCAGCTGCTAGATGGCGGTGAAGACCGAGTTCTCGCGACATCTAGTAATAATGGAGAGTATAATACATATATAAGAAAAATAAGTGTTTGAATTGGATTCGCCTGGTAGTGTAATGGATATCACACTGAGGTACAGACTCAGAGATCCGGGTTCGAATCCCGTCCAGGCATTTATTTTTCTTATCATTCCATATATATATATATTCTTAATACAGGCTTTCCAGTTTTCAGCAGTTAGCCCTTAATTCCTGCTTTCCAGAGATTCTTATCTTCCCATTGGCCTTCTTCCATACCATATATTCCCTCATAGCATGTTCCTCTGCTTCTCCCCTCTCTTCTTCTGCCTGATACCATCTAATCCATCACCCGTTTAGGTCACTGTTCATCCGACATCCGTTGTACATGTCCATACCACTGTAAAGCACTCTTTGTTATCTTATCGATAACAGTCTCTTGAGCGTCCATTTTTTTCTAATATCTAATATGTTGTAACCTGGGTATTGTCATACTGCTCCGTAATCCATCCATTTCTTTCATATATTGTTCAGCTTTCTGATCCAAATGTAAGTATACTTTCTATTATTGTTTGTATAATGTTTTTGTTTTTTGGTTAGATTCCTATTCCATGAAAGACCATTCAGGGATCTAATTGCTTCCCTTGCACAATTTACTCTGTTAATAATAAGTACTAGATTTACCTATTATTGAAGCAAGATATTTAAATTCAACACTTTTAATTACCATATTACTTATTTGTAGATCTTCTGAATTTCCTCCGATTACCATTTCCGCTTATGTTTTAATATAATCTATTTTTAGCCCCCCTATTTCAAATACATCTACTAATTTTCTAATAATATATTCTATATCTTCTTTATCTTGTCCTATTGCAATCTGGTCATCAGCAAATAATAAATTGTGCAGTAAATGGTCAATAATATTGATTCCCATTCCCCTGTGCGATTTATTCCATTTTATCAATATATCTTCTAAAAATATCTTGAACAATATTGGTGACATCCCGCATCCTTATCTTAATCCTTTTGTTATAGAAAATTCTTCTTCTTCTTCCTTTCCAGGATTAGGTCAATGCGACCTGTTCCGGTCTCAAGTCCATCGTTTCCTTGGCCGTCTCTTTCCATGTGGTTTATAGGTGTTGAACTTTTTGGGTAATCTTATATTGTCCATTCTGTCTAAATGTTCTTTCCATTGGTATTTGTGCTCTTCTAGTTTATCGACTATTGAAAATATCTCCAGTTCATTACTTATTGATTCATTGTGTAATCTATCCATGGGTGTACATCCTTTTACGGATCTTAAAAAAATTCATTTCAGCGGCTTGAATGTATGAGATATATTTTTTTGTAAGTACCCAATATTCAGATCCATATAAAATAACAGGAAGAACCATAATTTTATAAAACCTGAGCCGAGTTTCTCTTCGAGTCTTTCAGAGGGTTCTTCTTATGGTGCCACACATCATTTGATATCGATTTAATTTATTATGTATATCCCATTCGTAGCTATATGGAACTCTGGTATAGAAAACGCTATTCTTTGAAAAACGAAAAACATATTACATTTTCTTACAAAAAATGTTGAAGAATCAAGAGGAAAATATATACAGGCAAGGAATTATGCTAAATCGTTAGTGCAGAGAACACATAGAGTTGGGATAAATTTATAGATGTTGAATATGATGTATATGGTAGGCAAGATTTTTCATTTTAAAAAAGTAACAAATTCTGAGATGTATACAACTAAAAATAAAGATTTAATGATCTGAGGGTAGTGGGAATAATGTGGACATATTGATTAGTAGCAATATATTCCCATTATTCTCATTACCCTTAGCATAATCCTAAAAGAAAGTGAGAATAGCGTTACATTTATTCCGGAAAATACAATTACAAATTACAATTTTAATTACTCTAGGTATATTCATAGACCTGCTTAACATTTACGGTAGAAGTCAAAGTAAATTAATGGTTAAAGTAGTTGAGAAACTTTTTGTCATATTTCTCTGCTATAAATCTCAGAACATCTTTCAAGACCATTTATAGTTGAATGACTAGGTTTTTATATCCTTTCATTAAAATAAAGTATAAAAATAATATATTTGAAGCCATAAATTTTATTCGTCATTAATGATACTGCTTAGGATTTTTTTCTTTTATTACATGCAACCAGTCTGTAAGACTGTTAAAAATTTGATGAGCGAAGCTTCTTCTAGCAACTGTTTTACAATTCCACGGCCCCCCGGATATTTATGAGGCTCTCAGACAAGAATTACGATCTCACGAGCTGATGCGTTTTTAAAACCGGAGACCTGTGCTATTCAAATACAATCAGGTACAGAATTCTCTCTAAAAATACGTATTCAATGTTTAATCATTTGCAAAGTCTTTGATTGCTAAATAGCTTGTGTTCTTTTAAACTCTTTCATATATTTTCCCAATTCCAAAACCTCGTAACTTGCTTTCTTGTTAGTGTTAGTGTATAAATATACTATATACTTAAGTACTGACAGCTTTAGAAGCAAAATAAATTAATTTGAATGCAAATAATCTATAAAAAAAGTATGTAACAGAACTATTTGGCCCAGGAGGAAGCGTTTTGAGACTGGTATTCAGAATGCGGGGATGACTAACTCGAATGAGTTTTTTTTTTCTGGCTTTCCACAGTCGTTAAGTTAAGTTTTGTGGTGGACTTTCATTAACAGGATCCATTTAATCATAATCGCCAATTTATATTATCAACCGCCATGGCCCGTCCCAAGACCGAATGAGAAAGGGAGAGGGGGAGGAGAAACAACCTCGTTAAAAAAACCAGGGTTCAGTTGGCTCCGGCTGATAGTACTCTGTAAGGGCCCCTAGCCAGGGTTACGGTGAAGACCTCAACGGCAGATTCGGCGCAGAAGGAGTCCTTCATCACGGCAGATCTGGCGGAAGTGGCAACTCTGGACCTAAAGCTTCGAGGTGGCAGCCCCACCAATGGTCTTCTCTGCATAGCGTTGGTACCGCGATCAGAGGAAAACATATTACTCGTATTCTTCACAATGGAGGAAACTCGGACGGACTTAACCTAAGAGGATATCCGTGAAGAACTGCAGATCTACTCCATAAAAGAAAAGATATTTAACAACAAGATACAGTGGAAGGAACATTTAGAAAGAATGGAAGAAAGTAGATTACCAAATAAAATCTTCCATTATTTTCCAAGAGGGAGAAGAGATGTCGGACGTCCTCGGAAGAGATGGTCTTAGATCTATTAGTGAAGACGGAACAGGCAACTCTTGCCTACACCAGGAAGTGAAGAAGAAGAAGAAGAAGAAGAAGAAGAAGAATAAAATAAAATCAGTAAATATCAGAAAACACGTGACAGACGCAACAATAGAAACACGCAGATTACTGATTATACCTAAAGATCCTATTCGCGATATGACCAGATGTTAAAGCGTCTGTAAATACAATGTGCCCAGCTTAAATCTCGAGTAAAAGAAAACATTGTTAGGCTACACGAAAACTATTACTTGGCAGTGAACAAAACGCAGTGCTAATATATTCTTGTCTTGATTGTACATCTCTCACTAGGCAGACTGGTGTTCCTCTTTAGTAGTATTTTTCAACCAATCAACATCAATGCAGATATCACTTGAATTGCAATGGTATCATCAGGAAAAGAATACTGCGTAATAGCCAACTGCAACGGTTATGCAATTGAACGGCTTCCAAACTTACAACTAAATCACGTGAAAACGGGGAATTTGCAGCACAACATGCTTGGAAAAGGAGCATTACGTCATAGAATACTAGCGCATGCACAACACAACCGCAATTCGTTCGCTGTCAACCTATACTAAAGACATCGGTGCATTATATTTATTTCAACAATGACTCAAAATGTTTTATTTCTGTGGCTTAACCCATATGAGTAATGCATAGCGCATGTGCTGTAGTTATTGGCCTACTACAGCGTCAGTTAAGATGTGAACTGCACAACAGAAAGTGTTCTGCATGCTTGCTTTTATTGAAATTGTATAACTTCCTCATGATGTATTTTTAAACAACGCAAGGCACCATGTCGTGTAGGATGTTCTGGATGTATAATTATCACAATGCGCTAGGTTGACATTATTAGACTCAATTTTTTGGTGGGGTTCGGTGTAATATCCAGTGTAGCAGAAACCAGTACATGACCTTCTTGATTTACACTGCAACATCCCATAACTCCAGCAATGCGTACAATACATGGAGGGATATTGTATAGTCTGTTGGCTGGATGTCTGTCGCGCCACAAATGGTGCGCACATCAATGTGGTGTAAAACTTTTTTTTGTAAAAGGCAATTTTTGAGTTGCTTTCTGTGTAGAAAAAATCTGCAAATGTATCTAGTTTTCATGTAATAAATGTTTGTTTTATTCTAGGATTAAATCGACACGCTCTAAGAATGTAGTAAAATATAGGCCTACCCTATAAACAGTTAAAAATATATCCTTGGATATTCGAACAATGTTTTTTTAAAGAAAACAACACTGTTTTAGTAAAATATTAAGTTTTAAGTTTTGGATTTTAAGTAACGGGAACATAACGACAGTGGTAATAGAAACTCACAGAACTGATTATTTTAAATTAATACTTATTTATAGTGCTTTAAAACCAAGGTCATATCGCGACTATAATTTGAAGTTTTATTCAGTGGTGTGTGAATTTCTATTGTTGTGTTATAATTGTCTAATTTATTAGGAATTGATTCCTGGTTTGAAAAAAGGTATTTTTAGCAGAAATACATACAGTTTTATATTTAAAGCAACTTCATACAATGTAATTCTCAACTTACTTTGAATTTCTTGTCAAATAATGCTCGCATCACAAGTACGTAAGTCTCTCATCAGTAGATACTTAACAACACTCACTATTTATTTTAGTTGACTAGTGTTGTTCATGGTTTAACGGGATGCCAGAGCCACCCCGAGAACAGCACAGAACAACAAATTTAAGGAAGACACACTGTAGGAAGGGAAGCAGTAAACATTGAAACACACACTAGACATGTACATAGTGACAGGCATTCTTTGTTTTGGTTAGAAGCAAGTTAGAGGCATCCCCCAAAAAACAGCACAGGACATCACAAAATAAAGGACACATTCTGTAGGCAGAGAGAAGTGAACTTTCGACAGTACACACTAGACATTTACTTAGTGGCAGACCTTCCCTGTTTTAGGGATAGCAGGATACAGGTTTACCCTTATAAACAACATAGGTCATCGCATGATAAATCACATACATCCAGCAGTCAGAAAGCAGTGAACTTTTAATCACACTAGGAATTCTTTGTTTTGTGGATAGGCACTATGGCAGGATCACTTCTAAAACAACACAGGGTATCAGAAGATAAGGGCACACATCCTGTAGACAATAATTAGTGAACTTTTGATCATACACTAGACAAGTAACTTACATAGTGGCAAGTTTTTTGTCTTTTGATTAGCGGGATGCCACGGCCACCCACAAAACAACAGGGTATCCCAAAATAGATAATGTACACACCGTATAAGCAGGAAGCAGGGAAATTTTAATCACGCACTAGATAGATACATAGTGGCAAGCCTTCCTTGTATTGTGATTAACAGAATGCCAGGGTCACCCCGAAACGGCACAGGATATCACAAGATAAAGGGCACACACACATATTATGTATAGAAGTAGTGAAAGTTTAACCCACACTAAACATACACATAATGGAAGCCTTATTTTTTAATCTGATTAATAGTGTGCCAAAAGCGTAGGACATAACAAGATAAAGGGCACACACTCTTTGGACAGGAAACAATGAAATTGTAATCACATCCTAGACATGTACATAGTGGTAGGCCTTAATTGTTTTGAGATTAGCAGTAAGCCAGGGTCACCCCCAAAAGCATGGGGCATCGCAAGATAAAGGACAAGCAGCGAACATCTGACCAACACTAAACATAAACATCGTGGCATGCCTTATTATCAGGGAGTGGAGTTCTAGTAAGTATTCAATGAAGTTAAGAGTGCACGGAATATAAAGAGGGATGACGTACCTGTGACCTTGCAGTATAAACAAACTGATATTCGGTGGAATGCATTACACCCTGCTTCAAAATAGTTATATCAGGTTAAGGAATTATAGAAGGAAGCAAATAATCGTGTTTTGTTATTTGTAGTGTGCATTTGAATAAGGGTTTAAAGTACAGAAATATTTTCTTATACATCATTATTACAATTATTGCAATGTACAATAATGCACTTCCGAAATGCACGAAAGTATATCTCATGCGATTAGGACGTAGACAATTTTTATGTTTTGAAAAACTATGTACCACGTTGCACGACGTAATAGGAGCAAATAAAAAATTCAAAGTATCAGAGTTACTTGAGATTTCCTGACTGAGCAACACGTCCCTCTTTTTTCACATATCTGCGCATCCAGTATTCTTCTTTAAAACACTTTTAAGTTTATTTGCTACTCTTTCTTTAACAGTTCCCACTTGTACTTCATTCAGTGTTTCTGAAACTTGATCTATTGTCTCGAGAGCTACCGGCAATGTTAGTTAGATTATTGTAAATTTTGTATTGTACTTGCAATCTTACTGAAATTATTTGGAATGTAAGAAAGGTTTTCAAACAAAGCTGACGAAATTATTTGCTTCACTGCACGTATAGCGAGATTTTTTGTATCGTCAAATACATTAATTATGCTTACAATTTGGTCGTAATATTGGGCATAGTATCGTGCAGCCTGTAGCCATGTTTCCTACCGAGTTACAATTGGCTGTGGAGGCAGGGGAATCCCAGGTGCCATTTATTTAAATATTTTAATTCTTGATGGTTCCTTGAGAAAAATCGTTTTCATATTGTTTATAAATGTATAAACATCCGGAAACAGGCTCTAATTTCTTCCGCAACTCTATGGAGACCATGTGCTAGACATTTTAAAAGTATTAATTTTCGATATGATTGCTGTATTGTTGTAGCAGTTTTTCTCATATATGCAGCCCCATCCGTAACAAATAGCAAAATATTTTCTTTCTTAATATGGCAAGCCGCAGGAGGGACAATAGATCATTAAACAAGCGAGTAATTGCAGAGTGGTTAACCTCCTCCATCTCTTCGGATGTTAAGAGAAATATTTTAGCTGGACCAACAGGCGTTAGGGTACATACAATAACAGTAGCGCTGCACCTATGAGCGGCATCTATTTCGTCTATAAACACAAAAATCGTTTTATCTGCTGCTTCATCCCTTATGTAATTTAGGCATTTTTATTGGCTGTTGGTAGATTTGTTCGTAATTGTGTTTCTGAAGGCATTTTTCTGATAGTATATTTGTTTACGAAAGTTACGAAACAAGGATGCTGTACTGATAAAAAACAGTTTTTTCAAATGTATTTCATAAGTGAAAAATTTCACCAGCTTTCTTGTAATTTACCCCATTCAACGACCTCATGTCTTACATATTTCACACGTGCTCCCTGTTAATGTGGCTGTAATTGTGGCGCGAATGGCGGAAGAATACAAGACGTTTGTTTATGTTAAGATCACTCTAAGAGCGGATAAGGTATAGTGGCAGACTTTTCTTGGTTCTCTGGTTAGTTGGAGCCAAGTTAATCACCAAAAACAACACAAGACATCACGATGTAAGTCACACACACACAAACCCTATCTCATGCGATAATTTAAAATTCCCAACTCCGCCGGAATCGAATATCGGGCGGTCGGAATAAACAATAGAGACTCTAGAATAACACATTTTTAAACATTGCATATTATTTTGTTTGTCACTTCTTTGATAATATTTTTTCTAGTCAGTATTGGTTTAATTAGCCCTCTGAGATAGATATGTGCAGTAATTTATGTTGACTTTGATTTTCATCTTTTATTTATCACTGGACAACAGGCGAATTAGTCGATTAGCTTCAACTGTCCCTTTGATGGGCATCCCCACTCTCTCCATAATCTAGTACCCTCAACTTGAAATACTTGGGCTGCGAAATTAATCTATTACAATTGCAAATAATTTTAGTTCTATCTCTTTCTATCTTTGTGATTGTGTGATGCTGTAATCCTTTTAACAATCGATGACTTTTTAATTATTCCAGTTGGCAATGCTGTAAAACCGATTGACTATTTTTTTAAAACTTGTTTCTCATTCCATCCTATCGGCCAAATAAATAATGAGAACCTGCAATTCTGTACTAATCTAGAAGCAAAATTAATAGACTTTGATAGTTTAAATTTAATTATCCACCTCTGTGGATTCAGTAATTGCGGACCCGGATTCGATCCCCGGTCGGGAAAAGTTTGCTGGGTGAGATTGTTTCGAGTTTTTCCTCACCTATAAGACAATTTTGGAAACATTTAAGATTCAAATATCCCCAGACCACCATAATCCCCCTGTCATTATATTTTTTGTTTTGTATGAATGATGCGAGTGAATTGTGTTTTAAAGTCTTAAATAGTTCTGTTGTCTCGGAGGTGGCACTGACATTGATTTCATCTCTTATCCGGGGAGACCATCCACGTCTTTGTGTGGTCAAGGAAGTAGGTGTATGATCCTCTCCTGATAGATCGTGTCCCACTAAGGTCAGGGGACGTGGGGCACATAAGAATACTTCACAAGAGAGAGTTTAAACTAGCAAAAGAAAGAAAGAAGTAAAATCTAATCAGTTCAAAACTATATTGTATAGCTTAGGCATATACAATCTCTGGAATTCTAAGAAAAATATGTAGGTAAAATAAAATACATATTTGTAACAGTGGTATGATCCATTTAATTTGCCTCATATTCTGAAGTGCCCTTTAATTTCTTCTTTTGCCAATATTTGGGCTACGATATAACTTATTAAGAAGAACAAGATATGAATAAGAAAATGCAGAAATTTCAACATATTTATGAAACAATCAGACGAACACTGAGGAACAAAGTAAGAAAAGGATACGCAGCTAAGATTTTACTCAACGATGGCACTACCAGTGGCGGTATATGGACGTGAGAAGTCCTGAAGGAAAAAAGAAAAAAAAAAAGTAAAATTCAGGCAGCGGAAATGAAATTCCTACGGGCTGTGAAAGGTTGTACAAGAGAAGAACACATTAGAAATGAAAATATTAGAGAGGAATTAAAAGTATAACCACTTCTTCAACAAATAGAACACAGGAACAATTGAATAGAACATCTACAAAAAATGACAGAGGATAGGATCCCAAAGATGGTACTGATGTATAATCCTGGAGGACGAAGATCGGTGGGAAGACCAAAAAAGCCCTGGGCTGAACAGATGTGAGATCGGAACAGGCAAATACCTAATCCGTGAAGGATGATGTTGATTCTGGAGTGCCAATTCGACATTTTTGCGCTGCTTTCAAATGTGATTTAGCATAAATTTCTGTAGGGTATTGGGCTCTAAAGGAAACTATTTAACTATATAGCTAACTCACTGAAATTATTGAATCCAGAGGTCCATGGCCGCATGGACAAGAGATCTTCGCATATCCCGATCTTATGTTTTCTTCATCATCATCAACAACAAGGATTAAGCCAATGACCTGTTCCGATCTCATGATAGGTCGAATTGGTCCTTCCATCTCTTCAATGGTCTTCCCAACATTCTTCTCCCTTTTGGTTTATAATTATACATTCTTCTTGGTATGCGCTGTTCATTCATTCGTAATATGTGCTGAAGATAAGCATTTTGATAATATTTTATTCTTTCACAGAGATTAAATATATTAAGTTCTGTTCTTATGTCTTCGTTTTTCTTTTTATCGGTCCTTTGGTATCCAGCTATTGCTCTCAACATCTTCATTTCAGCAGCCTCTATTTGTTTACTATCTGCCTTTGTTTAATGTCCGGGTATCACATCCATTGATAAGAGATTTTTTTCAATCATAATAAAATAAATATCCTCAACTCATGTCCAACTCAGGATCGGTTCGAGGGATGAGATGAGATGAACCCCTATATATATATATATATACATATAGAGGTCTGTGAATGACAAGGGAGCCGACCGACCATGCCTGACTTACCATCACAGAGACAAATGAACGAAATGAAATGGATGAAATGAGTATGGAGAAATGGTGGAATTAAACTTTGGCAGGGAAAAACGGGATAAACCCCGAGAAAAACCTGTCCAAGCTCCGTTTCGTCCACCACGAATCCCACATGGAGTGACCGAGACTCGACCCCAGCGGTGGGAGGCGGGCGTCTAACCGTTTGCGCCACGGAGCCGCCTTTTTTTCCAATCATATCCTGTATAATTCAACTACCTCAAAAGGTGGTAATTTTATTCTCCATTCTCATTCTTAGCTTCCCTACTGGGTGTTTTCCCTCTGGGTTTCCTGCAAGAAGTTTCTGTTGACCTCTTTTATTCTCCATTCGTATCACGTTTCCTGCCTACCATAGTCTAGGTGGCCTAACTATTCTTATTATATCCGATTTCCTATAAAGACCATGTAGTTCATTGTCATGAAATTTTCCTCCATTCGTTCGCCTGTTCGTCTCTCATGGACCTCAAACATTTTCCTAAGCACTTTATTCTCGAATACTCATAATATTTACTCCTCTTTTAAAGAAAAGACCATGTTTCGCATTTATATAACTGAAGGAATCGGCATTTTGCATATATTTAGTTTACATTGTTTTAGAAAATTTGGCATTACGAGTATAAGTGTTTATGTAATGTATAATAATAGACGTTCCGAGAGTTACACCATGTTTAATTTCATTTTTCTGAACCTCATTCCTGTTTGTTATAATTGTTCCTAAGTATTTGAATTCTGTCGCTTCTACGAAATTTTTCTAATATGTTATTAAATTTCCATTCCCATTTAATGGTGCATTTCCAAGGAATAAACCATTTTTAAAATAAATAAGGTGTATATATATATATATATATATATATATAGACGAAGATATGTATAATCGGCACTTATTAGTCTGCACAAAGTACTTGAAAGCTCCGAGCTATTACATTATGTGACTGACTGTATCTTGCTGGAAGATGAATGTAAACATAGGAAGGTCTTGATTTGTCTGGTTGTACTAATTAGTAGAGTAGGGGACAGATGGTCATTCAGAAAGCTCGTTACTATGGTAACCGCTTGTCATTTGTAGTTCATGATTTCTTTTATCGTCTCGTAAATTTTATTTTATGACTACAGTTTTGAAATTCGGTAACGGAAACAAAGTTACTAGTGTTTGATAAATATATGTATATGTATATAACAAAAAAAATCTGAAATTATTTTGTAACATGTAATAATTAATTTACATATATAGCTTTAAATAGTGATCAGTTATACTGTAGGTAATTGTGTGTATATATATATGTCCACCGCTGTGGTCTCGAGGTAGCGTGCTGTCTTGTCACGCAGTGGGCCCGGGTTCGATCCACGGTCGGGACAGTATTTCTGGGTGAGGTTTTTATCGGGGCTTTTCCTCACCTATAAGACAAATGGCAGGAAACCTTTAAGGCTCAAATGGTCCCCGAAATCATATGGCCATCATCATCATCCTTTTCATCATCATCATCATCATCATTATCCTTCACCAGTGTGAAAAGCAACGGGAAGCTACCACACCTACAATTCCCCAGTAAAGCTGCAAGCATAGCATGAAAATGCTATGATTGCAGTGAAGGACCTGCCTTCGGGCAGAATTACTATGGATGGAGATATATATATATATATATATTTTTTTGCCATGCCCCAGGTTGTCTTTCGACATTCCTGGTGTTCTCTCCTGGCATGGCGTACTTGTAACCCACTTCTGAGGTTGGGGCGCCTGGAAGTCGGGGTTACGTTGCTCCGATGATATGATGGGTGATGATGATGATTGGTGTGCGCCAGGAGGGTCCCTAATCCTAAGCTTAATCTAAGATGAATATGAATGATGATGCTTGCGATGGCCATATGATTTCGGGGACCGTTTGGCCTTTAAAGTTTTCCTGACATTTGTCTTACAGACGAGGAAAGCCCCGATAAAAACCTCACCCAGAAATACTGTCCCGACCGTGGATCGAACCCGAGCCCGCTGCATGACAAGGCAGCACGCTACCTCGAGACCACAGCGGTGGACTGTGTGTGTGCATATATATATATATATATATATATATATAGAGAGAGAGAGAGAGAGAGGAGAGAGAGAGAGAGAGAGAGAGAGAGAGAGAGAGGAAAGGGAGAGGGAGAGAGAAACAAAGTATTTAGGACCCATGTTGATATAAACTGTTTTCATCTCTACATGAACTGAATCCACACCTTGTTCTTTTCGTTACATTTGTACATTATTAGTGTGCAATTTTGTTTGGATCTGAATATCGAGAAAAATGTAAGAATTTATTAAACAAACATGAGTGTCTACCCTTCTCAACACATTCGCACCCTATTTCGCAACCCCCATAACAGTCGACATCATTTAATTACTGGACAAACATTGACCACTCCAAATGTACAATGAGGTTAGGGCAAAAATGAATAATGTTACTTGCAAATCAGTAAATGTTACCCTATTTTATTAAAAATTGCTCTAATTGTCTACATTTAGCTACACTCGCATCTGCAGAATATGGGTTTGTGAGGAGGACCGCAGGGTATAAACGGTCATAATTGAAAGCATATAACTAAATTTCAAAACAATTTGTAATACTGTTTTTTTAAACGATAAAGAGTATTAATGGATCATAAAAAACTGGGTATGGAGCAAATACTTGGAAACTAAAATAAAACATTTGTATCAAAATTATGATTTATTACGACGTTCAGACAGACATTTTAAAATGGACAGATTCAGAAATGAAGTGATTAGTGTACATATTGTAGCGGTTCTGTAAGGTTTCGTTTTCACGTAGTTTCGACGTAAATAATCACACACAGATTTCGTGTAATATTTTCGCTTCTACAAGTTATCGCTATCAGTAAATTGTTAATCGCAATTAGTAACACCAATTAATCTTGATTCAAAGTTTATCTTACAATTACTTCACAGCCTCTGATGAATCCGCTCAGTACAATTTCTCTTACACTTAACCTTCGCTTCTCGCTGTCAAAGCATAGAAGCCTCTGGCCATCGATCTTTCCCGAAAGAGAAGGAAGATGTTGATAGAATTATCTGGACAAGGGCTCAGTTAATTTGTTGTTTGCGTGGGCCTTTTGACTCGTGAATGGGCGACTCACAAATCTATACCAACGAATGCGAGACCAATATTTTCGCCTTGACCACATAATTTAAACATTATGACGCGTCACATTATGAATAAGGAAAATACAATTATAGCTTTTCTAAAATACAAACAATTTCAATAGTAGGGCTAATGTAAAACGATTGAATGATAAAAGGTTAACGACGACTATTTAACTCATGCCCCAAATGGGAGCCAATGACCAATCACGTTTCAAAGATTTCTGTTTTACAACCAATCAGAGTCGTGTTTCACGAAATATTTATCATTGTTAAATTTAACATATTAAAGAAAGCTCCGCCTTTTTAATATTCTGAACAGGTCTGATCATTATTTTGCAGTGACTGAGCCTGCAAGAAATACGGTTACCAGATTGTATATATAGTGCACGGATGTCAACACATAGCGCTTGCAGGAGTTAATATAAAAACATTTGTAGCAATTTATTATACCACCAAAAAAAAAAAGAAACCACTGTTTGCACGTTCTTAAATGTGTTTTTCCCAGGTAATAATCCAGAAAAATATAATTGTCATATTTACATCATACGACATCAGAAATGAATAATATACAGTTCGATGTGTTTCATTTTTTCTCCACTAGAGAGCATTCTTACAATATTGTGTTCCTTTGGCAATAAATAGTATGATCTGGTTGCAGTGATAAACAAAAGAAGCAGATGAAGCGTACCTATCGTTTCTCATTTGTTTTCAAACATCGCCGTTTACATTAAATATATAAATATTTTAAAATAACTATAGTTAAATAATGATTTGTGAGTAAACAGCTTAATTTTATTCGTTAAATAGTCCTAACAAAAATGCCACTCTTGATTTCCAAATTCTCTAGATAAATTCACTCCTCACTTCGTGAGTCATGAATTTATCAATAATTTTGAAATCACTCGTGGCATTACTTATGATAATTTTTATTGGATTCCAACGGGAAAAAGATGTAGATGAAATCTGGATGTAGGATATAAAGAAGGCTATATATATGAATAGGATCACAAACCGGGACTGTGAAGATGGAGAAATTTGCTGGAAAATGACTGTAGAACATTGTTCACAGGAAGCAGTAATAATGCTTCGCAAACCTGTTCATGGTGATGATGCTAAAAAAACTAGATTCGCTATATAAACAGAATAAATTGATTTAAAAAAATGAATTATGTAAATATGTTCCAAGTGATAGAATAAATTATGGCAGAGCAATGAGGAGACTGTCGGATGAGTTATGAGACCGGAATAGGCCAAAAATACCAAAATCCTTGAATGCTCAATGTATGGTGTATGGTGATATGCTGAATCTGGTAAATTACCAGGACTCCTATATCCGAATGTTATGGCAGGTTAACATGTCCAGACACAAAGAAATTAGCTTCATCAGAGAACATCACCCTCTGCAGGTACTCATTGTCTTCGTCAATTGCGTTCAGCATGGAATTAGCAAATTCAGCACGCCGTGGGAAGTCAGTTGGCAGCAACGTTTGCGTAATTTGCACTTTATAGGCCTGAATATGTAGCCGCTTATGGAGGACTTTATGAATGGTTGATTTTGGTAAATGCAGTTCCCATGAAGCACGACAAACCGATTTTTGAGGTCAGAGTTGAAATGCAAGTTGCACATTGTCGATGGTTTCTTGGCTCACACCTGGTCGTCCACTCTATGGCAAGTCCGTTACATGCCAGTCGCTCGGCCCATCTAATTATGGATGTTTTGGATGGAGAATCTCTTCAATTTTGCCGGCGGAAATTTGGTTGAACAGTTACTAGTGATTCACCAAACTCAGCATACCACCATACACATTGAGCCTTTTCCTGTGGTATGGCCATTGGTGTTTAAATCACAGTCTGCAACAAATGCAAACACAACTTTGAGAGATGTAGAACACGTTACAAAAAACCGAATATCCCTATCTCAAACAGTTTACGAGCTACGTTACATTGTTTTGGTAGCAAAACTTTGTGGACATTCTGTATGTTATAGTACTACATGAGTTTTCCAATTAAACTGATCTTGTTTATAATAATAATAATAATAATAATAATAATAATAATAATAATAATAATAATAATAATAATAATAATAATAATAATAATAATAATAATAATAATAATAATAATAATAATAATAATAATAATAATAATTGTTTTTGTTTAATATAACAAAATCTTGAAAAGACATTTGACAAAGTTAACAGAAATAAATTGTGGAATATAATGAAAGAGAGGGGCACGCCGTAGCGTATTGGTTAAGGCACTGAACTACAAGCCAGAGGGTCGAGGGTTCAAGTCCCGTTGGGGTCAGGATTTTTAAACTGACCCAACCCTCTGGCGGCACTATGGCCCTGGGGTCGACTCAGCCTCTAACGTACATGAGTACCAGACACTTGTTCTGGGGGTAAAGGCGGCCGTCACGCAGGGCTGACAACCCGGCTGACATAAAGTGCCGATTGTCTAGAAAAAGTGGGAGCCCTAACCTCCTACTACCCCAAGGGCCTCCGGGTCTGTTGTGGGATCACTTTACTTTACTTACTTTACTTTATATAATGAAAGAGAAAGGAGTACCTCAGCACCTAATAACTGGAATAAAAAGTCTATATGTAGAAAATAAAATAACAATAGAAACTGGAGGCAAAAATAAAAACAACAGCAACAATAAATAGAGGTGTAAGACAGGGATGTCCAATTTCATCCTCCCTTTTTAATATTTATATTGACGATATCATATATAATTTGCAGATAAATTTGGACTCACATTTCAAAATAAGAAATAAGATGTTAGATACTTTACTTTTTGCAGACGACCAAGTTCTAATATCTAGTTCAGAAGATGGTCTACAGAAATCGCTCTTTCAGTTAAATAACATTATACAGAAATATAATTTCAAAATATCAATAAGTAAAACGAAAATCCTAGCTTTTAAGGGATCAGATACCGTAAGAGCTAAAATAATTCTGGAGGGGAAACCCATTGAACAAGTGAACCATTTTAAATGCCTGGGTTATGAAATCTCCTATTTTAGAAATGAAGATCTATTTAACAAACTTAATAAATTTAATTATATATGTGGAATAATCAAAAGGATATTTAAAAGCACAAGAAAAGAAACAAAACTAAAATTTTATAAAGTAGTGGCAGTCCCCTTACTATTGTATGCTAGTGAATTTTGGGTTTTAACTAAAAGAGAAGAGAAGATCATAGAAGCAGCTGAAATGAGATTTCTGAGAAGTGTGGCTGGTTGCAAACTTCTAGATAAGAGAAGACGTGACGATATTAGAAATGAGCTAAATATCTTTAAACTCTTAGACAGAATAACAGAATCTAGAAAAAAATGGAAAGAACATGTTCAAAGAATGGAAGATGATCGCATTCCCAAAACTATACTTAAATACAAACCAAAATGACGCAGGAATGTTGGTAGACCGAAGAAGAGATGGATCCAACTTTTGAATGAGAATCTATGAGACCGGAACAAGCCACATGCACTTAATCCGTGATTGTTGATGACGATGATGACAATTGTTACTATTATGGTTCCCACCTAGAAGAAGAATGAAGGAAGACCTCAAAACTCTTGGATTCAAGAAGTAAGAATTGAAATGAAAACAAGAGGACTGGAGGTCATGGAGTGGGTGGATAGGAACGAGCGGAGAAGGATAATAAAACTTTAGGTACAGAAACATGTGTAAACATTGAAAATGTGTATATAAATGATTTTATTATTATTATTATTATTATTATTATTATTATTATTGTTATTATTATATCCATACAAAGTCCACCGCTGTAGTCTCGAGGTAGCATGCTGCCTTGTCATGCAGCGGGCCCGGGTTCGATCCCCGGTCGGGGCAGTTTTTCTGGGTGAGGTTTTTATCGGGGTTTTTCCTCACCTGTAAGACAAATGTCAGGAAAACTTTAAGGCCCAAACGGTCCCCGAAATCATATGGCCATCATCATCATCCTTATCATTATCATCTCATCATCATCATCTCATCCTTCACCGGTGTGGAAAGCAACGGGAAGCTACCACACCTACACAATTCCCTAGTAAAGCTGCGAGCATAGCATGAAAATGCTATGATTGCAGTGAATGACCTGACTTCGGGCAGAATTACTATGGATGGATGGATATCCATACTGCAAGATTGAGAATGAAAATTTAAAAAGGAAAGAAAAGTAATAAGAAAAATGGTTACATGATATTTAAAACGTGAGATTAATTTTTTTTAATTTGTTGCAAAAATGCTGAGGGGGTTAAATTGTGGAATAAATTTTATAAAATTAATTTTCATATACTTGGCTGTGATACTTCTATAAAATTTGATTTCTATCCTTAAAATATTATATAAATTCGTTAGAATCTTCTATACACATAATGTAGAACATTTGATACAATCAGGCATTGTCTCCATGTTTCTCCTCTTTCGCACTTCATATTACTATCTTTTATAGTTTCACTTCCCAGAGACTTGTCAACAATATTCAGAAAATATATTGAATCATTTAATAACTAAAAGAAACATTTCATCAAAGATATTCTTTTAAAATTAATCATTTCTTTCCTTTTTTTTAAGTTAAATAGCTATATATATAAAAAATATCAGTATATATAATTTGGAATTAATGGATCTAATGATATTAAACAGAAAATAGGCACAAAATGCTAAAATATTTTTAATCAAAGACTTTTACTCAGGCAACAAAATTAAACTACGATATATAAAACTTAAATAAAATCAGTTCTTATGGTTTGGATGCAAGGAAATATCATTGCTCAACTTTTAAAAAAGAAATACGGTAAAATATATGTACCCACTCAGGAAAGATTATTGTTACGACTACGATTTATTAAAGGTATTATATATATCACCCTTACGGCAACCTTACACTAAAGCTTTGGTTTATTATGCAGCGTGTTACGCCCGACGTGTTGCGTCTGCGCTTTACGCTCGGCGTGATACTGGTTCACATGGAGCCAAGGATTGTATTGTTAGTAATGGTGCTCTGCCTTCCTTCACTCGTCTTTTTTTTTTTATCAGTTGATTGATTATCCCGGGGTTCTCTATGAGCATTGAGTATAGTTTCTGTGTAAATCGAAATTAACTTAAATAATTCAACACTAACAAAGTTTTACTTTAATAAATCTACGTTTATATAAATTCTTTTAATGAGTTGAACAATGCCGAATACTGTAGCGTACAATTTTTAAATACATGCACCATGCATTAATATTTAATTATTTACATTGGGTTTTCTCTAAGGTTACTAAAGTCCAGACAATATAAAATATACACATGAAATAGTTGTATAGAAATAGTTTTAACTTTTCACACCATATATATATATATATATATATATATATATATATATATATATATATAATACTCTATATTTTGACACCAGATAGCATCCTCCTCATATCGTACAGAACTCAATGATTTGAAACAAAACTAATTAAAATTTCGTCGTTAAATTTGCTGATGTTGCAAAATAAGTTGTCATAAAATCTTCGTTTGTTTCTAGCAATTACACCAATGAGTACGGATAATAGCGTTTGTGTTCTTTGGAAACACCGGCAAATTACTTCCGGAAATCAAGTAGATCAATTACAGGACACATTACGTCAGCGTAAAATTCTCGCGCCAGCGTTCCGCGTTGTAGAGAAATCACATGCATTAAAAAACAAGGGAGCAATTAATGTTTGCGCTGGCGTTTGGCGTTCCATAGATAAGACCATAGGTTTTAACTAATTTTGTTTTATGAAACATAATAAATAGATTGAGATGAGCATGGTATATAAAAATGGATAATATTAAGAGGGTAATAGTAAATTACTCGAGGATAAAATGTATGGGAAGACTTAAATATAAGTGGACTGAATGGTTTTGGTAAGATAAAAAATACTTAAAGTCAGAAATTGGTAGAGCAAAATGTGATAATTATAAGGCCTATATATAATGTATTATAAAATGGACAGACAAAATAAAAAATAAAGATGTGCTAGACAGAGTGGGTGAAGGAAGAACAATGCTGGAACTCATAAAGAAGAGTGAAAAGAAATTGGATTGGCCACTGGCTAAGAAAAAACTGCCTGCTGACGAATACCCAAGAAGGAATGGTCAACGGAAAGAAAGTTAGAGGTAGAAAAAGACATCAGATGATAGACAATATTAAATTAAATGGTTTGTATGCAGATACAAAAATGGAAGCTGAGTTAAGGACAGAATGGAGAGTGCTGAGTTTGCAGTGAAAGACCTGCTCTTGGCAGAACACTATGTATGTATACAATATATATATATATATATATATATATATATATATATATGTGTGTGTGTGTGTGTGTGTGTGTGTGTGAATTAATAAATTAACTTCATTATTTTTCCTTGTATCTTTTTTTTTTGTGTCTGTTAGATAGGGCGGACTATTGTATCATTAATCTTACTTCGTTAATTTTGTTGTAATACGTATGTGTCTGTCCTAGTTGAGTAAAAGAGAATATCACGTGGTCTGAACTGCAGTGTAAATGCAGTAATCGAACACTAAAATAATATATGTTTTACATATATTTATAATTTGATGTGGTATGCAGTACCGTATTTTTCTCATGTAGTTGAATTACATAAATGATGTCTATTGTTTTTGTATCTATGTGTACAGTTGCTTGTACTTGTGGTGTTGAACATTAATGTTGACAAGAAGTAATTAAGCAGCCAAACATGTTCGTGTTGCGACCGATAACAAATTGGTGATATTTGATCCCAACTTTGCACTCTCGAGGTTTCTTACCGCCACATCATGAGGGTAAACAATATTCATACGTGAACATACACTACATTTAAAGTTGAAGACAGTTTAACACTTTTTGACGTATGAGAAAGAAGGGCAGCTTTGTTACAGTCAATATACCTCATAAGTTGAATGTTTACCTTCTTTTACTTGATGTAGTAGTTATTTCTAATATTTTTAGCTGTTAAGTTGAATTCATTGCTGCCTCTTTCATTCCAAATAGGCCTACTAAATACGCCATTTGCAGCCATTCTTTTAGACTTTTAAGAAGGTTTTACTAGCTCTCAGTTGATTTATAGTTTTCGGATATTCTTCAGAATTCAACAAATAATTACCGCCTTAAAATTGTATAATATTACTACTGCTACTACTACTACTACTACTACTGCTGCTGCTGCTGCTGCTGCTACTGCTGCTATTGCTGCTGCTGCTGCTGCTGCTGCTGCTACTGCTGCTATTGCTGCTGCTGCTGCCGCCGCCGCAAAAACCACCAGTTTTATGTATTATGACAGAGTTAAGGCCTTCTCTTCCACTCAACCAACACAAATATACAAGTTCAGATTTACAATAAAATTATATATAAACGTACAATTTGTAATAAATTTAAAAAGAATCATTAAAATTGCAATGTAGAATTAATGTAGGCTACATACTACTTTTTTATACGCTTTACATAATAATAATAATAACAATAATAATATAACAAAATTATGGGGAAATTAGCGTTTTAAATGGCTGTTATAGATATTGTGTGCCGAGATAATTAGCAGAGGATTAACATCTATTGTTGAAAGTAGTTTATTAGAAGTTCAGCATGTGCTCAGGATAGGTAGCTCCTGTATAGATTACATTTTTGCTCTGATACATATAACGGAAAATAAAAGAGAATTTAGACTACCTATTAATATATAGGTAGTATGAAATCTCTTTGAAAGTTATGTATTTTTTATTATGAAAAGGCTCTCCACATTGTTAAAAGAAAACTGTCATGGGAAATATTAAAAGTAAGGGGTCCATCCCACTTAATAGCAGTAATTCTTTCCCTATATAAAAATAATTAAAATTGCTTCTGTCGATGGAAATCTTATAGCTGATATTATTCAGGGAGTAAACAAGGGTGTCTACTTTCACTCACACTTTTTAATGTTTATATGTTGGTTAATGGTTTTAAATAACTTTTAAATAACACGCTTTATATTAGCTTGACCTGTATCTATCTATCTATGTGACGGAATCTTTCAACGCGATTTTCACCCACTTAAAATCATTGGATCGACTTGAAACTTTGTATACTTGTAATGGACCCGGGACAATACAATAATTTCATACTTGTTTCTAAAATCCTGGCCAGAATCGTCAGAAAATCAAAAGTGTCTCTGTATCTATGTAACGGAACCTTCGAACACGATTTTCACCCACTTAGAAACATTGGATCGGCTTGAAACTTTGTATACTTGTAAAGGACCCGTGACAATACAATAATTTCATATTTTGTTTCTAAAATCCTGTCCAGAATCATCAGGAAATAAAAAAATGAAAACTGGTATAATAGGTTGCGGATTTGTCGACTTTGTAAGAGCTCAGTTGGTAGAGCGGTGAACTGTAGTGGTATATAATTTCAGTAATCCATAGGTCGCTGGTTCAGATCCGGCTGGGAGGATTTTTTAGAAGAGTATTACTTTTAGCTCATACTACAATAGTATCGAATTTAAATATATATATATATACATTTTTATCTTATTCTGTAAAATATTAAAACTAAAATATAAAAATTAAATAATAGTTTTAAAAAACTAAAACAACACGTTCTTTTAGAAAACCGAACTAAAAAATGAAAAATAATTTTAATTTCCAACACGCTTGGGATAAAATTAAAGTGGTCAACAAAAAAATTATCTCCAACACATCTAGAATAAAACTAGAGTTATCTACAAAAAGAAAATGATTTTACCATCAAAAGCTTTTTTATGATTTTTACATTTTCTTCTTAGAGACATTACTTTTACCAATATCTGTTTATTATCAAATATATTAATTGATATAGAGCACCCCACGCTTTTGACGGTAAAATGATTTTCTTTTTGTAGATAACTCTAGTTTTATTCTATATGTGTTGGAAATGATTTTTTGTTGACCACTTTAATTTTATCCCAAGCGTGTTGGAAATTAAAATTATTTATATTTTTTTAGTTCGGTTTTCTAATAAAGCGTGTTGTTTTAGTTTTCTAAAACTATTATTTATTAACTACTAATAATGTAAACTTTACAACATTAATCTGTGCTGATGTTCATATTATTATCCATCCATCCATAGTAATTCTTAGGAGAACAGAAAGTGAAATCCAACAAGCAGTTCTTATATATACAACATAATTATTTATATAGATAAAACTAAAGTAAAGACATTCCATAGACTATAACTCAGAAGAGCTAAAATTGCAATAAGTGAAAAAAACCATTGAACAAATAAATGAATTGAAATATCAGGGATATAATTAGGATACAGAAAATCTGAAGACGTCCGTATAAAAATAAACAGATTCAAACAGTTTTGTGGAACTTTACAAATAACATGTCAAACATAATGTACAAAACGGTCATTATTAAAACAATTGCATTGCCATATTTATCATATGGAAGTGAATGCTGGATTTTTACATCTGACTGGTTAAGACAAATTGAATTAACCGAAACGATATTTATAATTCTAAAATTTTGTTTCCTAAAGATTCCACTGTGAACTTTATCTGTAATCTCTTTATTTATTTTATGATCTAATAATATGACCCAAAGATACCCCATTTCGGTAGATTGAAGTATCTGTATATATTTAGCGGATTCCGAACGAATGAAGCTATGGAGGTTCTTATGAAAATATTTTTGAAAAAATTACAGATCTCCTCACCGGTCCTATCGAATAGACACATAAAATTACAATATGTGTGTGTGTGCGTATGTGTGTGTGTATGTGTCTCTGTGTGTATTTTTACGCTTTAGCGGCCATAATTTTTGTTTTATTTGAACCGAACTGAAATACAGCAATAAAAAAAAGTAAGGTCGAGTTCATAACCAGCTAAATCAGACCATTTGGAGTAAGATTTCTCTTGAAACAAAAACTTTAAATTCGCTGTAGCGGTAGAAATTATTATTTTTTTCATAGAAACTTAGTATCCCAAGTATTGAAATAATACGAGGAAGGTATTCTCCAAAAATCGCGAAATCCGACCATTAGAAGTTGGTGTTCGTCGCAGTGTGTCTATATACCATGCTAACTCTAAGTCACTGGCACTATAGAATTCGTAGGTTCATGGCCGCGCGGACATAAGCTCTCCATACATCCCTATCCTGAGCTAACGGACTTACAGCGGAATGCGCTTAGTGTACAGAATTCCTGCGTGACGGACGTTTTGTTTTAGTATCAATATTTTACTGTCATACAAAAGAATATGTAAGGTCTTATAGATAGAGTTCATTAGTCCTGAAATATGTAAACGTTTTAAAAATATTTCCATATGTTTTTTTTTTTCATACGTGATATTGTTTTAGAGTTATGTTACCAATAACATTTATTATTAGTTTTATTATTGTACTACAATTTTGAGCTCCAATCAAAATGAAGCGGAAATATTATTTTAGAGTAATATTTTTTTCAAATCATAGTCACATTTTAAATATTGAAGCTTTCATAAGTGTTGTATTTAAGCATAAAGGTTGCCGTATGCACACTAAATAAGCAATTATATACAAGATTTGGTCAGTAACAAGAATTTGTACTTTCAAGTTTGATGTATGTTGACTAATAAATACTAGTTAACGTGCAAGTATGGATTAAGAAAAGTGTCGCCTCGCTACTTCTGTTTCTCTGCTGGTTTTGAATCCTCTAAAATTATGACCAACAATTAGACTGGGATAAACTAGAAAATTAATTTCTATAACTTTAATAATCTCCTAATTAAGAGATCACTTCTCTCAGCATGGATGATATACATGGTTTGTAGGCGGTAAACACAAAACAGAATATTTTAGAAATAGATAGATCATCGGTTGATTAATGTCTTTGACATCGTCCGATTCCTAATAGCCAATTTTGTCGGTCCATCCAATCTCCTGGTTGTAGATGCTTCTCCTTCATATATAAACAAATTCCCTGACTCCAGGAGGTTTTAGGTCTTCCTCTGCTTCGTCTTCCCTCAGGTTTCCATTCCGAAACAGATTTTGGTAGTCGATCCTCTTCCATTCGCTGGACATGTCCGTACCATCTTAATTGCTGAGTTTTAATATAATCTAAAATAGTGTCTTCAATCTTCATTTTCTCCCTTATAACTGAGTTCCTAATTTTTTCTCTTCTTGAAATTCTTGCGGCCCTTCGTATAAAATCCATTTCCGTTGCCAAAAGGAACTTATTTGTTTTTGTTGTTAATGGCCAAAGTTCTGCTCCATAAGTAATGATATTTTAGAAATAATGACAATAATACCTCCTCCTCTGTCATATGTCGCTAGTCATGGCTTTCAAGTTATATTATTCATTTATGCACTGTAATGTTGGCTTATAGCTCTCTATGCAAAATCTCAAATTGTATATTCATAATAATAATCAGCGAATTTAATCAATCAAACTTTTCTTTGTGTAAAGAAAGCGCAAGAGATTGTCGCATTTGGAGTGAAGAATAAAAGGTTTATTGGAGAGATGCATCAAAACTAAAATCGCAGGAATGTCATATATTGTACATTTTGACACATTGCAATTCCAGTGATTTCTATTTTGCGAGGGTATCGAAGGGTAGAATCTAATCATCTAATGTCACACTTATCTTGAAGACCCTCCACAGTGATGATGTGGAACCATATCTGGCGTTTGATTGTCAATACTCATTCACACCCCTTGTGAATCACAAGGGAAATGGGGAAACTGACTAAGAAGGGATGCAAAGCCATCCATTTCCATGATTTGGACATAACAATTGGAATCACCGAGCTTCTTGATATTTGGTGGATGTTCACTCAGAAATTATAATTGGCTGCCATCTACAGGGTGATTCAAAATAATTCAGACAACCCACGTTCTGCATGGCTTGAATGATAAGCAGCACATATTCTTTGTCTTGAGCCTGCAACAACCATTGTCAAAGTCCGGCAACATGGGGAGAATCTATTGCAAGATGTCATTCTTTTATGACCGTTTGGATCCGAAAATACACGCCTGCGTTGCAGCCAGAGGGGGGGGGGGTACACTGTGTATTGATGCGACTGTTCGGGCACCCGTTACTATTACGCGTTTTTATTTGATCTGAATTTATCATATGTTCCTACAATGGTAAACTGCCTGTCACATCATTTGTCAAAAAAAAAAGAACTTGTCCTTGGGGGGTGTTGCATTTTTTTCTGTCATTGTATATAGATAAATTAGTAAAATGTATTATGTTTTCCTTATATTTTTCACATCTGCTAGATAAGGGCTGTCTTTTGTAATTTCTTCTTGTCATCATCATCATCATCATCATCATCATCACTCCAGGGATTAGGCAATTGCCCGTTCCGACTTCATAATGCATCAGCCCAACGTCTTCTAGGTCTTCCAACATCACGTCTTCCTCTTGCTTGATAATTTCTTGCTAACAATGGATATCTCTCCTTACTCATTCTAACCATTTCTTCTTGTTTTTTATTATTTTTTATCATTATCGTAATTATTGTTATTACAACTTTTTTATTGTCATTTTAACTTATCTTTTTTATTATACTATATTATAATTAGGCTTATGATTTGTAATATGCTTTTTCAGGACGAATTAGAGCTCTCTGAAAGAAATCAATGAGCAAGATGAAAGATGATGCCTGTAATTGAGAATGGGGCAATATTTTATCACCTTTCCTCTTTTTTTTTTGAGACATTTATCCCTACTTACCCATTCTGTCTATAATTCCCTTTTCCCCTTTTCTGATATTTTTTGTGTTACTTTTTTAAAATATATATATATATATATATATATATATATATAGCGAATTCCGCCTTTTAATTTATTTTACAATGTCCAATTATATTAAATTATTATTTAATATTAAATTAACTTCTTATCACCTATTAAATTTATGAAAAATAAATTTATGTGCGTGGCAACATAAAACGAAGACTTAAAAGGAAGTAGAAAGGAGACACTTTTAAAATTTTATAAAATAATGGCGGTTTCAACACTACTATATGGATAGGGAACTAATGGTGGTTTCAACACTACTATATGAATAGGAACACTGGGTCTTTACCAAAAACCAGGAATGAAGAATAGAAACATCAGAAATGAGGTTTTTGAGGAGTGCGGCTGGCTATACAATATCAGATCGAAAACGAAATGAAAATATACGAAGTGAACTAAATATATTCAAACTATTAGTTAGAATTGCACAATACAGAGATGAATGGATGGACCACATCATTGGAATGGATAAGAATATAATTCCGAAACAGATTCTTCAATTACAAACCACTAGGACGATGAAATGTTGGAAAACCCAGTAAAAATGGATAGACCAATTCTAATCCTTGATGTTGCTGCTGATGATGACCAGTTTGAACATGAACCTGTCCGCTTTCAGTGAACACAGAACTGAACAAAATTCAAGTTTGACACATCTGTATCATTGAAAAATAAAATCACTTGTTATATTCAACTGGAATTAGTAAATGTGAATATCAATTGATGAGAAATCAGCACTGACTTGCATTCAAATTGAAATTTAAATACAAGGGAATAAAAATTAACCGATTTTTATTTTTCTGTTCGCTTCCGCTTCTGAATATAAATTGCTTGCTGCATAACAAGTTTACTGATCGCCGGGCCGAAGGTAGTTCTACCTCAGAAGTTCAAGGAGGATTGCATGGAATTGATGGAACCATTATAATATGATTACGGTTTGTGATTCAGGAATCACATTAAATGATAAACAAAACCTAGATCTATCCTACAACACATTTGTATTTCGAAGCATCAGTAATACTTGATACAAAACGTTTTTTTTTTCCCCTCTTTACCTTAGTTTAATCTTACTTTTACATGCCACACGCCACACAGGCCTTACAGGGACACGACCTGTCGGCAGAGGATTTTAAACTCTTTGATTCAACACACTTTTTTTGACAGGGCAGTTACGTCACTCCTGAATATGTTATCAGCTCGCTCACTCAGTGGTACTATCGAACTCATAAGTTTATGTCCGCGCGGACATAAACTCTCCGCACATCCCTATCATGAGGTAATGTTTTCTAATCTTCCCCTGTATAATCTACTTCTCTCAAATCGTGGTTGTTATTGTCCCACCTCATTATTGGTTTACTAATTGGGCGTTTTCCCTCTGGTTTTCCTACAAGAAGCGTCCATGCTCCTCTTTCATTTCCCATTCGTGCCACATGTCCTGCCCATCACCGTCTACGAAACTTAAGTCTTCTTATTATATATGGCCTACTCTTTTTAAAAAGTTTATAACGAAAGTACTTAATTATTTATTCGTGGTAGATGAATAGAGCCATGGAAGGTATTCTCGGGATTTCTCTCGTTTTCTTATGCCAAAAACTTCATCCCATCACTTCTCCACGTTCATTTAATCCATTTTGTTCCATTTATCTCACCTTATGATGATGCAGGAAGCCTCTCATTTCACGGAAAACTTTGAATTGTAAAAACTTGAGATGTCATTTCATCCCTCGATCTGGCATTTCGCCGGACACGGATAGATTTTTTAATATATATCAAATGTAATAGGCCTAAGGATCATAAAATTGACCAATTATATTATTATATTAATATCAAAATATTAATTCCTATTACAAAAAATATTAACATGCTAGTGTTTAACTTTATTCTTAAAATTATTTATGTAACATTTTAATATTCTCAGGCCATCTACTAATAGCAGCTATAGCACTTACTAAATAACCATATTTCGTTTTTGTAGTCTTACAAAAAGCACATTTAATTGTTTTTACCCGGACGGACGTTTGTCATTCCAACTTCTTTAAAAACTATTAAAATATATATCAAACAGTTATACTATATAGGTGCGAAACATTGTCTCTTACTTTAAGGGAGGAAAACTTATTACGAGTATGTAATAATAACACCTTTAGGGAAATGTTTAAACCAAAGACATACAAATAGACAAGTGAATGGAGAAAATTACATTATATGCCTACTGAGATACATGCTCTTTATGGAAAGTTAAGTCTCGTAGACAGTGACTGCCAGGACATGTGACAAAAATTCGGGATAAAAGAGGGGCATGGAAATATTATTTGTAGGTTGGGGTTGTATGGAGAGCTTGTCAGCGTCGCCAAGATCCTCCCTGTTAGATCGTGCCATGAGGTTAGTTATTAATTTAGTTAGTATGGTTTGGCTATTAATTTAGTTAGTATATTGCATCATATGCATGTTTATCAAAAAATGTTACCGAAAATATTCTATACTTAACACATGATGTGCACTTGCATTGATTTCTAGGTCTGGGACATAAGGGTGCTATTTTTATTGAGAGCAGAGAAGCACAAAGGGGGGAATTTGTATTAATTGAACAAAGAGGGTGGTAGGATGGCATCTCCACCTCTTGATTTGAAAAGTCAAGCAGCACCAATCAGACACAACAAACAACGTAAAAACACTGTGCGTGTGACAGAGCAAATTTATTCACTACAGACACACACACGCACATACACATACACATGCACCCCCTTGTATTTGCACAGCAATTCAACCTCTCCCCATACCAGCACTATGCATCTCTCAGTAAACATTGTCATCCCGTATATAGCTAATTTTCATGCTCGGAAACCTCCCTGCCTCTCTGTTCACTTTCACTCAGCACTCCTTAATTTTCCTGTGTTTATATCCTTACACTGGAATACCTGGTTCATATAGGGATCTCATAATATATACATCGGTTTTGCTAGGGGGTAGATGCATTTTAAGGGGTGTAAAATACTTTATTCGAAAGGAATGTAAGCTATGGGTCCCCTGTCAAAGTTTGTCCGCCATTTCACACCCAGATTTGAATTATTGCGATAATTGGCCGGATATAAATGACCACGTGGTATAAGCCCTCCATAAATATCTATCCTAAGTCAATATTTATGATTGACAATAACAATTTGCCAATTTATTTGAAGACCATTTAAAACAATATAATTTGTCACGAGAGAAAGAGGAATTTCAAAATATATGTATAAATTTGTAGGGAATAAAAATACATTATCGTATTATTGGTATATTAAAGTTGAGTTCCATTATATAGACATTTTATGTACGGGAAATTTAGTAAACGTAAGCATTTTTTAGATTGAATAAATGTCAGTATTTTTTATATTGAATATTCTTGTTTTCGAACATCTTACTTTGGACATTCACTCAGGATAATAACAGCAGGTAACAAAAAAAAAATACCAATTTAAAATTGTCAGAAATAAAAAAAATATAATTGGTAGGCTCTAACTAGATCTTGCTAGTTTTGTTTATTGTGTATGTTTAATTATCTTGAATTTGCCCCTAGCTACACAGAATGGAAGTAATTGGGTAACAGGATTTCAATTGTGATTCCATTAGCAGACGCGTGGCTCTTGCTAACAACAATTAGCAGAGAGAATAAGACACTCACAGAATACAGATGGGGCTTCAGCGATGTGCAATAATAAAGAAAAATCTTTATATATAAAAATAAGTGTGAGTCTATATGTCCTTTATGGTCTCAGAAACAACTTAACCGATTTGAATGGGCGTTTCACCATTATTTTGAGATTTTTTCCTTGAATAGTTAGCATAATTATATAACACATTACCGTACGTACTATAGAGCCGGAAGTAAAAAAAAGTGCAACGGCGCACATTTGGGCACTTAAATGACTTTCGCTGCCTAGACCACAACAAATACACCAAATTAATGTACACAGAAAGGAATAACTAACAAAATAAATAAATAAATAAAATAAAATTCTACAGAAAAGTCCGCGAAGCATATATCTATATTTTACGGATAACTCACAATAAACATTTTTATCGTTCAGCTCATTGATGTCAAGAAGATCGGGATAAGTAGATTCCCAGGCAATGCCGGATAATCAGCAAGGGATATCTAAAAATGATTAGAGTATACATTTATAATTATTTTTCTTTTTGCTTCTAAAATTAGGCAGAAAACACATTTAATTTATTTAGGCATAGCAGTGAACGACAGGTATTAGCTAGTTGACTCATAAATATAATATGTTGGCCTATATTAGAAACATACTTATCGCAAGTCCAGTTTTGCACTTCTCAGTCTGCACTATATTTACTCCATGCCGAGACAGACCTATCAGACAATTGGCCTAAAAGCCGGCTGCTGTCCCTCGTTCACATGTCCCAATTACAAAGATGGGCTATCAGTTATGGAACTCATACATTAAAATAGATTATTTTAAGTCTAATATAGAGGATATTTTGATGCACTCGAAAATCCGGAAAAATGCACGAATTTTTCGAAAAATGGCTTAAAAAATCGAAAATTATGCATCGAGTATATATAGGGATTTCAGATAATATGGACACTTCTGTTTGAGTAGACCCTGTTAATATATTCTTTAATTGGTGCTGCCCTTGAACAGAACATATTTTAACTTCTTCCGCACATCAACTTTGACGGGTTCAAGGCCAGTTTCTTTTATTCTTTGTGCGAAGAAGGACCTATTTGTGATATTTATGAAAATGGCCACTTTAAAAGTTTTTCAAGCCAAGAATTAGTTCTTAATTTCTACTATTGAATATTACAAATGTTGAAAAAAAACTCTACATATACTAGGCCTAGGCCTATATTATGTAGATGCTGTTTTAATATACTGACGGGTTTGATTTGATATTATTTGACATGGTGGCTGTATAAAATAATTAAACATAACAAAGGAATTCGGTTAAAGTGGACCCTCCACGAAGATCTGGGTCTATTTTACATGAATACGTATATTTTATCAATTAGGATGCTATCTATAAAAACCATTCACTTAATTAATTTTATTTAATATCCTTGTAATTTTTACTAAACCCAAAGTCAGTCGCTTTCTGCAGTTGAATGACGTGTGAATGTTTTAATCAACAATACTTTTTCAAAACATTAAATAACTATCAACGTTTTTTAATTATGGTCAGTCATAAATATGTTCAGATTAATCTGTTCCTGTCTGTATAAATTAATAGAGTAAATAAACTTAAAAATAGACTAAAAGCAAAGGTGGACTCTGGGGTCCACTCTATACGAATATGAAGGTTAAAGTGGACCTTTCTTGTAATGTAAGAAAGTTTATAAATTATGAAGATATTTCCGTATTTGTATAAAACAACAATGCTATTTCATATTTACAACACTAATGATAATCACTGTAATTAAACAAAATTCAAATTCCTTAATTAAAAGAAGAAAAACAACAAATTCATAACAGGGAGCCAAATTACCCTAAGTTCTTCTGGTAATGACATGTCTAGAAGGATCTGCCTCTTGGGGTTTCAATTCAAGAGAGATCAAGACTAGACTTCCAGATATTTCCGATCCTCATATATAAAAGTGATGTGAGTATTCGACAGGCAGTTGTGGCTGGAAAGTGGCTATCATGTCGGGTTCCCAAACGTTGTAGCAGACTTTTCTTAACCTAAAGCCTCTACCTATAGTAGCTGTACTAATTATTCAAGAACAATACGCGTCTTTTAGCCTCGTCACGGCATGTTTAGTCAGGTCAGCTAAGCGGGGTATGAGACAGATTATAGTATAGTGCCAGGTATTTTATGAGGGGTAAAAAAAATAAATCTAGGATCTTAATCTAGAACAAAATAATATACTTGAATAAATTAAACAGTGACTTGAAGCATGCAATTTGTATTACCATTCAATTCAGTGGATTTTAATGACGATCGTGATAATAATAATTGAATTATTTAAACTGGCAGAGTTAAGACGTTATCTTCACTCAAGCAGTGAAGAAATATTAGATTTAGAACAATTACGTAATGACATAAGATATAAAAATAGTAGTTGTAAGTAAATATAAATAGATTTTTACAAATTAAATTACATTAAAATTAATGATATTGATATACTTAGAGAAACTAAAACCACAGAAGACATGAATTAACCTACTGTGAGACCAAATACAAAGATCTCTAATTTTTTTCTTTTGTGGTAGGGCGTTCCAAAGTTTAAGAATCTAAAGATAAAAGGTCTCACAGTAAGAATCTATAAAACCATGGTCGAGTTTGTCTCATTATTGTGTCAATGAGACTTTTAAAATGATATTCTTTACGAAATTTCACCATTTTTAATAAACATTACAGGTGAAAAGATATATTGAACATCAAGAAAGAGTGCTCATTATACTGGGAAAATAATATTTTTTAAAAATAAAAATTGATTCATTTTCCCGAATTTCTGTAAGCTAAGAAACGAAAATGTTCATTTAAAACATGACTTTGGTTAAGATGGTATGCAGTATTATATATTTTGAGGACAAGTTATGTGATATTGCTTACGTTTGGTTGCATTGACTTAAATGTTGTAGAATTTATGTCACTGTACCATTTAATTAGAGATGCTATAAATCTGAACATGGTCTCTATTTTACGACATGAACCCGTCTCAAGGCGGAGAGTTAAGTATTATTAATGGCTGGGGGCACGCAGGCGTGAATAATTTGCTTACTGCCACCCCCTCCCCTGTTTAATGACATATCATGACTCATTGTTTGGAAGTCATTCGACACTCACGTCCATTTCATTTGACACATCTACTGGTCATAAACAACCCTTTCACATTGTTCTACTCCTGTCTCAGATGGTTAAAAATAGCTACTGACTTACTAATTAAGGGTAGTCATTGGATGATAATGATAATGATAATGATAATGATAATAATAATAATGATAATAGTAGTAATGACACTTGCAGCATTTTTGGCTCTGGCCGCTGCCAAGATTTCTTATATTCATCTATATGAGGCCATTTCCATCCTCTAATTTCAAGTTTTCTGAGGTCTTCTTCCATTCCATCCAAACATTTTAATATAAGTCTGCTACTCTTCAGCTTCCCTCAGGATTAAGAAAGGCAAGTTTTTTTTAAAAAATAGGATTATCTTTATAAGATGACCACTTATGTCATTAGCAGTTTTATTTTCAATTTTTCTAACTTGTGCGTTTTATATTTAATTCGTTAAATCTGGAATAAATCATAAATTCGAGTAAATAAACACATATTAAGTTAACTAACGAATCCATAGGTTCATGGCGTGCTGATATAGTCTGTCCATAATCCAAATCCTGAGCTATGATTTTCCAGAAATCCTCTGTATAATTTATCTCCATCAATCATTATTAACGTTAATCTCCCGCCTCATTCTTGATCTACCTTCTGGGCGTTTTCAATCTGGTTTTCATACAAGGAGTTTCCACCCATTCGTGCCACATGTCCTGCCCATCGCAGCCTACGAGACTTAACTGTTCCTATTACATCTGGCTTCCTATAAATATCAGGTAGCTCACTATTATTTTTGGGGGCACGCCGTAGCGTAGTGGTTAAGGCACTGAGCTACAAGCCGGAGGGTCGTGGGTTCAAGTCCCGTTGGGGTCAGGATTTTTAAACTGACCCAAACCCTCTGGCGGCACTATGGCCCTGGGGTCGACTCAGCCTCTAACTGAAATGAGTACCAGACGCTTGTTCTGGGGTAAAGGCGGCCGTCACGCAGGGCTGACAACCCGGCTGACATAAAGTGCCGATTGTCTAGAAAAAGTGGGAGCCTTAACCTCCTACTACCCCAAGGGCCTCCTGAGGCCTGTTGTGGGATCACTTTACCTTCACTATTATTTTATTAATCTCTATTAGCCTGTGTGTTCATCTCTCGTTGGACCAAAATTTTGCACAACAAATTTATTCTCAAATACTCGTACTGTTTTCTCCTCCCTTAAACAAAGAGCCCATGTTTCGCGGCCACATATAGGCCTATATTGTTTGCCATTGTCATTTTCAGTGTCTCTTAGATAGGATCGGTGAATATCTCAAATTTCTTCGAATTTCGTTTGATGAGAAGAGCCTTAATAGCTTCATTCCTTCGGAATTACCTGAAACCAAAGCTAGAACAGATTTGTGAACATATTTTCTTCTGGAGAAAATCGTAAATTATTATGACCCAAAAATCTATGTAATTTTGATTTGATTATATTTACCTCATGGAATTAATACTTATAATGTACGCACTCATCGTTCGCGGTGGGCTAATGGTTATGTTCTTGCCTCTGGTCCCAAGGGTCGCAGATTCATACCCGACCAGGTTCTGTGAATATTTTAGGATGTAAAACCTAAGTAGCAAGTCCTCTGGGATGGACGTTAAGCCGCAGGTTCCGAGTCTGAAGATTTTCAGGGTCGTAAAAGTTCCTTAAGCCTGAATAAAAAGGCATCTAAGCGAAATTTACTGAATTTTTCCATCCTAGTAATATCTTGGTTTTTAGATGTCACTATGAGGCAGAACGCTGACTCTGGGCCACTCACTGATATCTATCCGAAATCAAGTGTAACTAAATTAATATGGTTGAATGTCTGTCCTCTAGATCTCGTTGAGAGATATAAAGGCTTATATGAATATACGTGCTTATATTGCTTCTACACTGTTTAAGTAACAAGATAATAAAGTACGCCTAATTTTAGTACAATATAATTTTTTTTCTGTAGGTCATAGATTTATTCTCTTTGGTCTTTAATTTGTGGTAACTAACTCCATAGCTCGACAGACGCTGACCTCACTGTGTTAATTGGAGATGAAAGGTGTAGCTGTTTGGCCCGATACCGGATATTCAGCCAACCTTGAAGCCAAATAGCCGGATATCCCCGGTCGAAAATTGCCGATTGGCGCATCGTAACGGGCGAGCTCGCGTAGGTGGCGCATGAACGATTGGGTGAGCTCGGCTGAATTCGGATCTTTTCGTTTATGAGCGAAGTTAACAAATGTTTCATTGACTTACTGAATTGGTTGTAAACACGATGAATTGAGTTTATTAAAAATACATGTTATTGTAGTTTGAGATTACTATAAACTTTTTTAAAGTAATTCTGAATATATTTTGCGACAAAAATGACACCTGTAAATAAAATATAGCCTTTATGGGAATATTTTTATATAAACAGTGACGATCCAAAATTTGCTGTTTGTTACGCAATGTTAAAATTTCTCGTGGCAGCGAGGAAAAAAAAAAAAAAAAACATGTATCAAACAAAACTAACTTTTCTTTTTTTTTAATTACCACATAGAATTGATGTATCTATTTATCAATTGGATGTTATAGTTAGATAAGTAGGTGCAGGTACATACCTATGTCGAATTCGTCGAAAACATCTCGGCTGGAAGCTACATAATATAAAAAAATAGATTCAAGAATATTTTATTAAAGTCCACCGCTGTGGTCTCGAGGTAGCGTGCTGCCTTGTCATGCAGCGGGCCCGGGTTCGATCCCCGGTCGGGACAGTTTTTCTGGGTGAGGTCGGGGTTTTTTCTCACATCTAAGACAAATGTCAGAAAAACTTTAAGGCCCAAACGGTTCCCGAAATCATATGGCTATCGCAATCATCATCATTCATAGTCATCTTAGATTAAGCTTAGGATTGGGGACTCTCCTGGCGCACCATTATCATCATCATCACCCATCGTATCATCGGGGCAACGTAACTCCGCCTTCCAGGCGCCCTAACCTCAGAAGTGGGTTACAAATACGCCATGCCAGGAGAGAACACCAGGAATGTCGAAAGACAACCTGGGGCATTCGCAAAAAAAATTCTTAATTTATGTAAAATTTTGTATAATTTTGTTGCTTTTTCTTTAATAAACTTCTGACTCGCCCTGCCAGAGAAATTAATAATAATAGCTTTATTTTAATAATAATAATAGCTTTATTTTACCTGGCAGAGTTACGGCCTTAAGGCCTTGTCTACCACTCAACCAGGTTTAAAAAATTAACCAAAAAAGTCTTAAATAAATTAAATCTAAATTACATATATATATATATATATATATTATATTTTGTATCTTAAATGTTTAAACATAGCGTCACTGCTATAAGGTAAAAATCTTCTCTTTCATTTGCTTACTTGATATCGTCAGCTGCTAGATGGCGGTGCCAAGACCGAGTTCTCGCGACAATCTAGTAAATAATGGAGAGTATAATACATATATAAGAAAACTAAGTGATTGAATTGGATTCGCCTGGTAGTGTAATGGATATCACGCTGAGGTACAGAACTCAGAGATCCGGGTTCGAATCCCGTCCAGGTATTTATTTTTCTTATCAATTCCATATTAAGCTTGCATTGCCTCAATGTTAAACATTTAATTATAACATCTATAAGCGGTCACTGCCTATAAGGTAAAAATATTCTCTTTAAAAGTTGCTTACTTGATATAGTCCGCTGCTAGATTGCGGTGAAGACGCGAGTTCTCGCGACATCTATTAATAATGGAGAGTATAACAACATATATAAGAAAAAATAAGTGTTTGAATTGCAATCGCTGTAGTGTATGGATGCTGAGTGGAATGGATATCATGCTGAGGTACAGACGCAGAGATCCTGGTTCGAATCCCGTCCAGGCATTTATTTTTCTTATCATTCCATATATATATATATATATATATATATTATAAATATATTTTTGACATTTGGCAATGAAGGCAAATATGATACGAAAAGAAAAAAGAATGCTTGAGTCGGGATTTGAACTCAATTCCGGCTCAAGCATTCTTTTTTCTTTTCATATCATATAAACGATTACAAGTTATGAATACAATACAATTAATATTTATAATGTAATTTGATTTACTCTAAATTTAACGAATTAAATATATATGTACAATATATATAAAAAAAGAGGAAAAGATTAATGACATAGTATAAAATTAAATATATTGAGAAAAATTAATTATTAGACATCATGTAAATTGGTATTCATTCACAATAATTTGCCTTTAGTGCAGTACGAGTACTATTTTTTTTGTTGCAAAATAAAGGTATGGTTATTAACTGATTATAATTGTTATGCCCACCGCTGTGGTCTCGAGGTACGTCCTGCCTTGTCACGCAGCGGGCCCGGGTTCGATCCCCGGTCGGGGCAGTTTTTCTGGGTGAGGTTTTTATCGGGGTTTTTCCTCACCTGTAAGACAAATGTCAGGAAAACTTTAAGGCCCAAACGGTCCCCGAAATCATATGGCCATCATCATCATCATCCTTATCATTATCACCATCATCATCCTTCATCGGTGTGGAAAGCAACGGGAAGCTACCACATCTACTATTCCCTAGTAAAGCTGCAAGCATAGCATGAAAATGCTATGATTACAGTGAAGGACCTGCCTTCGGACAGAATTACTATGGATGGATGGATGGATATTTGTTATGTGGATTAAATAATGTAGCTAAATTTTACATTTCGTATTTTTTAAATCCGGTATCCGGCCGGATACTAGTTCATTATCAGGTATCCGGCCGGATAGCAACCTTAGGGCGGATAAGTCGGATACCGGATATCCGTTTCATCCCTAGTGTTAATTAAGGAGATGGACAATCATCCAATCGGTATAGAGAAGATATGTGTTCAGCTTATCGGGTCTCTCAGCCGTTATAGCTGGTTGTTTCAACCTGGAGCCGCTTGTTATATAGCTATCCAAAACCTTCACGTCACTGAAAGGGGAACGATGTCATACTGTGACTATTTAACTCATGCCCCAAATGGGACTGAATGGCCAATCACGTTTCAATGATTTCTGTTTTACAACCAATCAGAGTCGTGTTTTCACGAAATATTTATCAGTGTTATAATTACCATATTAAAGAAGGCTCCTCCTTTTTAATATTCTGAACAGGTCTGAACATTATTTTGCAGTGACTGAGCCTGTGAGAAATACGGCTACCAAATTGTATATATAGTGCATGAATGTCAACACATGCCGCATGCGGGAGTTAATATAAAAACATTTGTAGCAATTGATTATACCACCAAAAAGGAAACCACTATTTGCACTTTCTTAAATGCATTTTTCCCAGGTAACAATCCAGAAAAATATAATTGTCATATTTACATCACACGACATCAGAAATGAATTAATATACAGTTTGATGTGTTTAATTTTTTCTCCACTAGAGAGCATTCTTATAATATTGCGTTCCTTTGGCAATAAATAGTATGATCTGGTTGCAGTGATAAACAAAAGAAGCAGATGAAGCGTACCTACCGCTTCTCATGTGTTTTCAAACATCGCCGTTTACATTAAATATATAAATATTTTAAAATAACTATAGTTAAATAATGATTTGTGAGTAAACAGCTTAATTTTATTCGTTAAATAGTCCTAACAAATACCACTTTTGATTTCCAAATTCTCTAGATAAATTCACTCCTCACTTCGTGAGTCGTCAATTTATCGATAATTTGGAAATCACTCGTGGCATTACTTATGAAAAATATGTCCCTCATGGAGACTCGAACCGCAAGTGTCATTGCTCTGCACCAAGGGCATGTAGCCTTAGGCCGTTCGGCTACGGCGCGATACTGTAATTTCTAGTAAGTGAAGGTGCTGATTCATAGCGGTTATCAACTTAGTAGGTAGAAAATCTTGAAACAATTCATTAATACAGCTTTATGTCAGACATTTTAAGGAGGGATTAAAGTATGAATACACTTACAATCCTGCGGAATGTTAATATTTTCGAACTGCATACATTATATGCGTCTTTTATCCACTTAATAACTCCCGGCTTATGGTAATGTTGATATGATAACAGACTAACTGGCTTCTGGTCATTCATCACTAGAGATCCGAATTTCATGGAGTTACATGTAGGTCATTCATCGTAACATAATCATATTACACATCGAAGTTAACTGTTCGCGGGCGGAGGGGAAGAGTTTTAGCGCTATATAGTGTCGCCGAACTACTCAATCTGTGGAAGGGATGTAGGAGAAAACTGTACATCCGTTCACGTATTGAAATGTTTCAACTTCAAACGTGGAGGGAGAATCTCTAAACACGTGTAAAAGATCTTTACCTGGTTGCCATATCAGTCATTTAAGCACGGAACCCTCAAGCGGTCGGATCACTTAAAATCACAGTACTTGACTTCTCTCTGTTACCAGCCTCACAATAAATCACAAGTGGCAACATGTAATGATAAGGGCAAGGAAGGGACAGCTCATTCTTAGACGTAACCCCAGAAGTAACAGGGTTGTCAAGTTAGTCATTCTGCCACTGACCGCGCAGAACGACGGATCATTAAAATACATATTACCCATCCAAGTGTTTTGTGCAGGCGGAAAATATGTTAACTAACAAAACTGTCTTTCTCTTTCTATTACTTACTATGTTGCCACTTCCTGTCCTTTGTATTATGTTGTTTGATTGGCAGGTAGAGAGCTGACAAATACTATGTATTTTAATGATCCGTCGTTCTGCGCGGTCAGTGGCAGAATGACTAACTTGACAACCCTGTTACTTTTGGGGCTACGTCTAGGAATGAGCTGTCACTTCCTTGCCCTTCTCATTACATGTTGCCACTTGTGATTTATTGTGAGGCTGGTAACAGAGAGACGACAAATACTATGATTTTAAATGATCCGACTGCTTCAGCGTTCCGTGCTTAAATGACTAATTTGACAACCATGTTAAGAACTTTCACACGTGTTTAGAGATTTTCCCCCCACATTTGAATTTGAAACATTTCAATACGTGATGCGATGTACAGTGTTCTCCAACATCCCTTCCACTGATTCTGTAGATCGGCGACACTAGCGCTAAAACTCTTCCCCTCCGACCGTGAACAGTTAACTTGAATGTGTAATAGTATTTGTTAGCTCTTTACCTGCCAATCAAACAACATAATACAAAGGACAGGAAGTGGCAACATAGTAAGGAAGTGAAAGACAGTTTGTTAGTTAACATTTTTTCCGCCTGCACAAAACACTTGGATGGGTAATAGTTTACCATTTTTTTTTCATTTCTTTTACTTTAGAAATATATCGGCCCAGGTGGTCTAGTGATTACTATGCTCATCACTGGTTCCCGGGTTCATGGGTGCAAACCCAATCGAGGTCGATGGATTATAATCATAGTTTACCAAACATTTATTTTATTTTAGAAATATATCGGTGCAGGTGGTCTAGTGATTACTATGCTCATCACTGGTTCCCAGGTTGATGGCTGCAAACCCAATCGAGGTCGATGGATTATTAATGGCAAGTGTTAAATTCCTGAGTATCTCATCCTTCGGAAGAGAAATAAAGCCATGGGTATCTTGTTGTAGATTACGGAACGTAAAAGAACTTCAAGCCTGATATGAGAGGCCTCTGTGTAAAATTTGTCGGCCCTTCAACGCCTAAACTTGAAATTACGAGCTAATGACTTATGTTCTTTAACTGATCCCACTAGAGCTAATGACTTACGTTGTTTAAGTGATCCCACTACTGGTCTTAAGAACCTTTGGATAGAAAAAGGTTAAGGATATCACCTTTCTAAACAATCGGCCCGAGATATTTGGTTGTAAGTCCTGAGTGACGGCTACTTTTATCCCAAAAGATGCGTTTGGTATTAATTTTTTAGAGGCTGTGTCGATCCACGGTCCATGTTGCCGTCAGAATGTTTATGCCAATTTAAAAATGATGACCCGATTGGGAATGGAACTCGTGATTTTCCGGATTTTAGCGTATTGCGTTAATATTCGGGGCTTGCGCAAGTTGTTAGCTCTTGGTTAAATTAAATGCTAAAATTAAGGCTACGAATTTATAAATTAAAATTTCACTTGAACTACATACTATTTTAAATACAATCAATCCTTACTTTTATTTAATCAAAATAGCTTTATTATGCAAAATTAAATAAAGTATTATTCATATTAAATTAATGTTGGGAAGTAAACATTATGAGGTATAATCATTAAAATTCATCGGAGAACATATTGTTTAAACAACTCACCTCATATGATTCATGCTTCCATGATATCGCGATTTCAAACATAGTCATGTTCATCTTCAGCCATAACTCAGACTGACAAAATTCTTCGGCCGTCAACTATTCTATTGTCGCCATCTTCAGTGCTGCCATCTATGGTTGAATTTATGAACTTCGAAATCAATGTAATTTCGTTAGGGATATCAAATTTCATTGATCTATTTTTGTTTTTCTGAATGTATATTTTTTCCCAAACTGTCAATTCCAAAGGTTTCTCTACTTGTTTTAAAAGTTTAGCTTCTCTTCCAATTTTATGATGTTCTAATAAACTATGTGCAGCAATTGCAGATTTTTCAATTTCACAATTTTTAATATTTCTGAAAATGTTCTTTTGTCCGAATTTCCAAATTCCCTTTTGTTTTTCCTATATAACAAAAGAACATTTCAGAAATATTAAAAATTGTGAAATTGAAAAATCTGCAATTGCTGCACATAGTTTATTAGAACATCATAAAATTGGAAGAGAAGCTAAACTTTTAAAACAAGTAGAGAAACCTTTGGAATTGACAGTTTGGGAAAAAATATACATTCAGAAAAACAAAAATAGATCAATGAAATTTGATATCCCTAACGAAATTACATTGATTTCGAAGTTCATAAATTCAACCATAGATGGCAGCACTGAAGATGGCGACAATAGAATAGTTGACGGCCGAAGAATTTTGTCAGTCGGACTTATGGCTGAAGATGCATATGACTATGTTTGAAATCGCGATATCATGGAAGCATGAATCCTATGAGGTGAGTTGTTTAAACAATATGTTCTCCGATGAATTTTAAAGTATTATTCACTTAATTTAAATTTGGAACCTTGGTTTTTGTTATCAAGATAGAAACGAAACTCTGTATTTCCAGTTTTTAATTACATTTATCAAAATAATTAACATATTTTTATTTCCACAATACAACAGAATTAGTGTAGCCTATAGATGTAAAGAACTAAATGACCACTTATTTATGGAAGTAACTGAATGTGATTCAGAGTTCTGCAGTTTGTCTTCATGCACCCATTCCAGGATATTACCAGTCAATTGCAGAAACAAAGTCCTAACCACGATCTTGTTTTCACACGTTTTGTTTTCATAACAACAATAAAAATTATAAAATAGTGGTCGAGGTTTAGACTTCGTTTCTGCAGTCGGTCTTTAAACTTCTGTGGAAGAGGGTGTAGGCTAAACCCTTCAGAAAAGCGGGGGAGAACAAGAATGAAACAAAAAGAGAGTTTATTTAACTTTCACAGGGAAAGAACACTATGAGGTTTAATTTAATAATTAAATTAATGTTTTTATTACCTCACCTCATATCCTTTTTCTTCTATACTGCAGTTTCGGAGCTTATCTCCATCGTCAGTAGCCTCTGGTCGACCGGTGTCATGTCGTTTCTTGGCGGTTTCCTTCTTACTTCTTTCGGTGGACCGATGAACCTCTGGATCAGGTCAAAATTTGCGGGAGTTTCAAAATTCATGAGTTTGTCTTTTTTGTTTTTTTGGATATGGATTTTTTCCCAGACTGTGAGTTCCTTTAGTTTATCTAAACTAAAGGAACTCACAGTCTGGGAAAAAATCCATATCAAAAAAGACAAACTCATGAATTTTGAAACTCCCGCAAATTTTGACCTGATCCAGAGGTTCATCGGTCCACCGATAGAAGTAAGAAGGAAACCGCCAAGAAACGACATAACACCGGTCGACCAGAGGCTACTGACGATGGAGATAAGCTCCGAAACTGTAGTATAGAAGAAAAAGGATATGAGGTGAGGTAATAAGAACATTAATTTAATTATCAAAAAGAGAGTAATAGAAACGGCGCCAATTTTTGAAACATGCAGTATAATGAAGAAAATATTATAGCGTTTCTTCCTTGGAAGTGGAGCGTTTTCCTTGTTTCTGTAGGCATTTCATTGAAGTTTAGAGATCAGACTCTCTGATTCTAGATTTAAACTAACATGAAGGAAAAAACACATGAAGAGCGAAATGTTTCTTTATGACATCATCCTGGTTTCCATCATCAGACCGTCGACTGTTTCATCTGAACCGGCCTTAGGGACAACAGTCTTTTGATACACAAAGCCAGTTTAAACAAGAAGTTAGCTTTTGCCTTTTCATACTCCCCTCTAATCAAAACCCTGTCTGATATTTTTAGTGATGTTAGATTTATTCACCTGGATTATAAGCCTCTGGAAATTAATTTATCCTCTACGTAAACTTCTGAATCTTTTATTTATTGTAGTCCACTCAAATTAAATTTAATGTTTCAGTGATTTAATTATGTTTAGTGGTGGCTTATGGGGGTGGTTTTTTGGTTAAAAAGCTTAGCCTAAAACGTAAATAAAACATATAAGCACAAAATGTCAATAAATTGCTCCTTTAAAAATATCGAATAATGGCCACACATTTTACAGAAACCGTATTATACAAACGGTTTTATTATATTTTCATAATATTTCAATTTATCAATGTTTAAGGTAATATTTTCATGTTCAGATGCAGTGAAATTAACATATATTTAAGGAAACAATTATTTATAAAATTTGAATATCCACAAATAAAAACTAGTCGAAAAATAAATTCATAATTCAGAAATATTAAGATAGGTGTATGGTGTACGTATAACTAGTAAGTGTTAATAAATATATGGATTTAGAATTGAGTTGTTATATATATATTCTTTTTCACTTCACGGTTTAGGGGATTCGCTTGTTCTGAATTCACAATTATTCTTTCCATCTCTTCCTAGGTCTTCGTACATCCCTTAATCCTTTTGGTTTATAATGATGTGCTATCTTGGGCAATCTTGTTTCTTCCATTATGTGAACATGCTGTTCTCAGCCCACACGGTGTTGTTGAATTCCATCATTTATAGAATATATTTCTAATTCACTTCTCATTTCTTCATTTCTTATGTGGTCCAATTTTGTGCATCCTCTGGTCCTTCTTAGAAAGGTCATAAATAAATATATGTGTATATATATATATATAAATATATATCGGAATGGATGTGGTAAGTGTACATAATAGCTAAAGATTACACATAAGTTAATCAGTAATCACTGATTAATCACTCCAACCATAGCGTGCAGATAAAGTTACTGTGTTTGAATTGATAGACAAAGATAAATTCGGTTAAGGAATGAAACTAAAATTGAGGGGTCAAGTGTGTGTGTGTGTATATATATATATATATATATATATATATATATATACATATATATGACATAAGAAAAATAAATGCCTGGACGGGATTCGAACCCGGAACTCTGGGTCTGTACCCCAGCGTGTTATCCATTACACCACCAGGCGAATCCAATTCAAACATTTATTTTTGTTATATATACATTATATTATCCATTGTTACTAGATGTCGCGAGAACTCGGTCTTCAGTGCCTTCAGTGCCACCTAGTAGCTGACTATAACAAATAAGTAAATTAAAGATAATATTTTTACTTTATAGCAGTGACGCTTTATCGATGTTATAATTAAATTTTTAACATTGAACAAAGCAAGCTTAATATGACATGATAAGAAAAATAAATGCCTGGACGGGATTCGAACCCGGAACTCTGGGTCGGTACTCCAGCGTGTTATCCATTACACCACCAGGCGAATCCAATTCAAACATTTATATATATGTGTGTGTGTGTGTACTTTAAAGATGTAGATGTAAAAATTACGTCTTTAAATTAACATAACTCAGTGCATATTTATTTTGTTACGTTTACCAAAAAGTATAGTCTGCGCTCCCTAGTGTTTCATATCACTTCTTTAAATTGATGGCCTACTCTATCAATATATTTGAATGTTCAATTATTTTTTCTGGAAATGGACTTGAAGTGTTTTTCTTCAATTTGTTCGCATTTCTTCATATAAAAGAACCCCTCTACAAACTGGCAACACTGGATTAATGGATGCACCCCGCGTGGAGCGTGCATTATTTTTATTGTTGGATTATGTTATTGTTCAGTAATGACTAAGTGGTTGTTTGGAGTTACGGCCACTCCCAATTTCTGGAGCTTCTTATTCCTACGTGATATGATAGAGCATATATTCCATTACATTATCAACCACTCCTTCTTTTGTTTCATTTTCTAGGGTCAAGCACTACCCTGAATGTTTGACACTACAACATTTATTTGCTGATTCTGAGGAATCTATTTAACTTAGGCGGTAAGGCATCTGGGTATTAATTGTAGGGACGTTGGTTCGAACCCGGATAGCAAAGATTTAGAGGTTTTTTAGTCATTCTGAAAGACTGGTCCTGAGGTCATTGAGCCTCTTAAAAAATAAGTGCCGGGAACTTACCTGGCTGTTAATACGGCTATAATGTAAAGCAAACTATTTCTTTTCCTTCTTCTGTTGTTGTGAGGATCATAGGTTATTAACGAAGAATATAATAAAGCTAAACTACATTTATCCTCCTTTACGATTAATTCCGCTTTATTCTGTTTATCAATATTTTTAATATTCATTGTTATCACAATTGAGGTTATGTATTAAAATGTTTTAAATAATAATATAAGTACCTTTATATATCCGTCTTCCTCAATTGTAATGGATTTTTGTTTAAAATAACAAACTGATAGCAGTACCAAATAGCATGCCAAAGATGAAACATGTTATGAAAGGCCTTCATGATTTTATTAATTAATGAACTGGAAAGAACATCCAGCAAGGATGACTGAGCATAGAATACCGAAAGCAGTATACAACTATTCACCACGAGAAAGATGTAGTTTGGAAAGACCAAAGAAAAGATGGAAACAACAGCAATTTGGAGCCGCAACAGGCTAGTAAATAAGCCTAAACCGTGACGAAGAAGAAGAAGAAGAGGAATGAAATTTTTTAAACAAAAATCCATTCTAATTGTGGAAGTCGGATAAATAAAGGTACTTGTATTATTATTTAAAATATTTTATTCTGTCTAGTTATGTATTTTGCTAGTTTTTAACAATCTCATAAGTGGGTCTATTGTTTATTTCTTACAATAATTTTCAAAATGATAAGAGGCCACATTAATTGATCCCCGTTCGTCCCGCTCGCGATTTGGATGCTCCCTAGTGGGAAGTTTCTTAACCAGACTAATTTAGACACGGTTGTTTCCCCGTAGATGTCATCAAGTGAAATGTGGTTAGTACGTAGCCTCGATAGGACATCTAGTAGGAAACTGAGATGTTACTTGGATGAAGGAAAACCGGTTAAATTTAGCTCAGAGGGTTTTTTATTCAGGCATGGGGTTCTTTCTTCTGAAAATCTTCAGATTCGGAACCCACGGCTAAAAGTCCCTCCCGGTAAACTTGTCACTTGGATTTTTCCATTCTAAAAATCCATAGAGTCCTGCCGGATTTGAACATGCGACTCTCGGATCTAAAGGCAAGGGACATAACTACTAGACCACCGCGAACGACAAGATGCCACATTACTCTTTGTAATTTAAAAACTGCGGTTGCAAACGAATTCAAGTACCGCATTGCAAACTGGTGTTTTACAGCGGCTGCCCGTTGCGTTCTGGGTTCAATGAATAGGTTATCTCGACACATCAGAGCGGAATATCTCTTTCTCAGAAGAGAGAAAAGAAGAATAGGAAAATAAAACACCGTTTAGTAAATAATAGTATAGGCCTATTACAATGCGAGGTTGGGAAGTGGTTTTTACAGAAAGGGGGATATGTTTTTGCGCGATGGCGTTTTCAAAATAATAAATAATAGTAAAATAATAAAATCTTTGTTGGAAATATTTACGCTCATTATAAACAACTGACTAACGTTAACAGTATGGTCAATGTTTATACGGTAAATGCCGAAAATAATTTAGTTGAGACCTACAGCAGGCCGTGACACCAATCAGTCATAATATGGCGGCAAGTTTACGAATTTGTTTTATATAGTTTCAAATAAAGTTCAGTTCATTTAAAATGCAGTGATTTGTTTCATATAATGTTATTAACACTACCTTTTGGATATATTTTTGTATATGCATTAGGGTTATAACTTTTTGGACTTTTGTGAAATATTTCCTGTGCAATGCATGGGTGAGCTTTTGCTTAAAACCATTGATAAGGCCTTCATTTCACTGAGCTTCAAGAAAGTTCATGCCCAAATTAATATTAAATATTGATATGTAAATATATTTGGGGGTGACCTTTTCTTGAAGCTCAATAAAATGAAGGCCTTTTTCAATGGTTTTAAGTAAAAGTTCAACCATCCATTGCACAGGAAATATTTTATTTCACAAAAGTCCAAAAAGTTAGGACCCTAATATATATTGTAAGTAGTATACATAAAGGGCAGTGGTTTTACTTCCCACACGAGGTAGGTAATATGTAATATTACAGTACAGTTATTTAGGTTTGCAACAGCCATTGCTGTAAGTACGACAGAACGTACTATCGAGCAAAAGAAATTCAGTTATCAATAAATATTTCACTGTCAAGTGACTCATTACTGAGATTAGGATGCAGATTAGATGCAGTTTTCATGATAAAAGGAAGGGTAAAGGGTACTAAAATGAGCAAAAAAAAAAGGACAAAAAATATGATTTTTATTTCATAGCCCATTAGTGTAATTCATTAAAAATTGAAATTATACACATATAAAATGTTATTAATTGTAGAGCAAACGAGTTTTACAGACCACCCCTGTGATGTAATGGTAATGATGTTGTCTCAGATTCTATAGTCCCGGGTTCAATCTCCAGTTGGGACAAATGTACTGGGTGAGGTTTCTTAGGAGTTTTTCCTCTACTATAAGGAAAATGTAAGGCAACTTTAAGGCCGAAATAGTTCCCAAACATCATCTGGCCATCGTAATCATCTTATCATATTATCTTTGTTTATTTAAATGTATAAGTTAATGATGTGTTCTTTCTTAAATGGCCCTGATATTGAGCTACTCAGGAAGTGACATAATTGTCTTTTGCGATAAAAAATATAATCTAGCAGGTTGTGTCTTTGTAATGCCCGGGTGGCATGAGGCTTGTAAAAGAACCTACAAAGACAGAGCTAAACTACGGTAAGAAAATAACGAAATAAAAAAAATATATTTTATCAGGTATAAATGATGAAGCTTGAAAGTAGAAATATATTGCAGGATACGGTCTCGCTTTTGTTTTTCATTCAATGTGATTAGTGGAGCTGTATGCTGTGTCTCAACTCTCTGATGGAATACTTTTCCAGCAAGGTGGGCTCCTCCTCACTTTGTCAACATAGTTCGCACATTCTTAGACGAATGGGTCCATGCAACCTGCAAGGAGGATCACCATGCATCATATGGCCGCCAGATCATCAGACTTAATATCAGATGACTTATTTTATGTTATTATTTGTTTTCTGTCTACATGACACCAGAACGTAATTTGGCATACTTGCAGAAATAATTTATGCTGCTGTCAACAATATGACACTACAGATGCTTCATAGTACGTAGATTGAGATTGAATGCCAGTTGGACATTTTCCGAGCCACTAATGGAAGCCTTGTTGAAGTTACGGAGCATAAACTAATAACAGTTCCAAGTTTTCACTTTTTTTACCAATTAGTTTCGCCTATTAATTTCTATTTTTTCAGAAATTATAGCTATTTATTTTACTTACTTGTAAGTGGAACACGATGTATAAGGATCTTAATTTTGTAAACTTGCATTTTATTGTACTTTTATATGTTCCATATTATCATATTAACTATGTAGAGTGGAAGAGAAAAGCTTCACGACCTTAACTATACGTTTAAATAAATAATTCCATTTTTATATTTTAAATATTCACTTTTACCACAATATCCCATGCTTATATTGAAAATAACCAAATTAACATGACTATTTAACTCATGACTCAAATGGGAGTCAATTACCAATCACATTTCAATGACTTTTTATTTACAACCAATCACAGTCGTTTTTCACCTCGATTTTATCAGTTTAATTTTATCACTTTAAAATCAAGCTCCTTCTTTTTAACATTCTGAATAGGTCATAACATTATTTTGGAGTGACTACATGTGGCTACCAGATTGTATATATAATGCACGAATGTAAATACATAGTGCTTGCGGGAGATAATATAAAACATTTGTAGCAATTGATTATACCATAAAAAAAACACTGTTTGCAGTTTCTTAAACGAATTATTTTCCAGAAAATAACGTTGCAGAAAAAATATAATTGACGTATTTACATCATAGGACATCAGAAATTAATTAATACCTATAATGTTGGTTATAAATTTCTCCACTAGGGTGCATACTTACAATATTGCGATCTTTTGGCAATAAATAATATGATCAGGTTGCAGTGATGCACAGATGAAGCAAATGGAGCATACCAATCGTTTCTCATTTGTTTTCAAACATCGCCGTTTACATTAAATATATAAATATTTTAAAATAACTATAGTTGAATAATGATTTGTGAGTAAACAGCTTAATTTTATTTGTTAAATTGTCCACTCTTGATTTCCAATTTCTCTAGATAAATTGGGAATCACTCGTGGCATTACTTACCATAAAATGTCCGATTTTGAATGGAAACTTATAAAAAATGAGAAATGCATTTTTAAGGACTATTTAACTCATGCCCCAAATGGGGGTCAATGACCAATCACGTTTCAATGATTTCTGTTTTACAACCAATCAGAGTCGTGTTTCACCAAATATTTATCAGTGTTATAATTACCATATTAAAGAAAGCTCCTCCTTACAATATTGCGTTCCTTTGGCAATAAATAGTATGATCTGGTTGCAGTGATAAACAAAAGAAGCAGTAGAAGCGTACCTATCGTTTCTCATTTGTTTTCAAACATCGCCGTTTACATTAAATATATAAATATTTTAAAATAACTATAGTTAAATAATGATTTGTGAGTAAACAGCTTAATTTTATTCGTTAAATAGTCCTAACAAATGCCACTCTTGATTTCCAAATCCTCACTTCGTGAGTCGTGAATTTATCGATAATTTGGAAATCACTCGTGGCATTACTTATGATAAGAGCAATAGTTGCTAATGTATATTTTTGTTAATTGATTGATTTAGTGAAAACTAAGTAAGTATGACGGCAGGGTGTGTACGTCTCCCCTTTCTATAGTTGAAGGGTTGGGGTGATACAGTAGCCGTCTTGTCTTCGCCCCACACACGCCCAATCTGGAGCACATGTTTGTAATAAGCCCGTGTATACAATAACATACAGTAACTACTCTCCCTTCTAATAACATCCTCTTACATCCTCAACCGAAAACATTAGCTTAAATTACACAATAAAAAGAATAGAAAGTGTCATACCCATTTAATAATAATAATAATAATAATAATAATAATAATAATAATAATAATAATAATAATAATAATAATAATAATAATAATAATAATAACAACAATAATAATGATAATAATAATAATTGTCATTTATAGGCCCTATATCATTATTAAGGTCAGAGGAATTCTCTTCGACTCAAAAATTAGACGTATTAAAATCATACGTTACATAACTCACTGGCAATATCGAATCCCTAGGTTCATGGCCTTACTGGCATAAGCTCTCCAGTCATCCCTATCCTGAGCTAATGTTTTTCAATCATCCCTTGTATAATCTACTTCCCTCAAATCATGGTTAATGATATTTTCCCACCTCATTATTTGCCTTTCTCTGGTTTTCCTACAAGAAGCTTCCATGTCCCCATTCTTGCCACATGTCCTGCCCTTCGCAGTCTACGAGATTTATACGTATCTGGTTTCCTGTAAATATCATGTAGCTCCACAGTCTGTCACTTCACTCTTTGGTTCAGAAATTTTCCTAAGAACTTCATTCTCAAATACTCATAATCTTTTCTCCTCCCTTAAAGTAAGAGTCCATGTTTCGCACCCATATAATAGAACTGGGATAATGGCAGTTTAATGTTTTTTTCAGTTTAATTTTTTTTTTTGAGAATTTGGGAGATAAGAGTCCCTAAAATTCATAATAGAATGCATTTCCAGAATTGAGCCTATGTTTAATTTCTTTATGCATCTCATTCCTATTGTAATTATTGTACCTAGGTGTTTGAATTCAGCCACTTCTTTAAAATTTCCCTCATTGTCATTAAATGTGCTTTTCTGTTATATAATGTATTTCTATGTGTGACCATATATTTAGTTTTATTGATGTTTAATTCTCAGTGTTACTCATCATACATTATATATTATTATAAAAACGACGAATGAAAACATGGCATTTTTCAAAAATAGGATCCTAAGACGAATATTCGATATCATACTTGACGAGAATGGAGAAATCTTCACATTTAAGAACTCCTTGATGTATATCGTTGTTATGATATCGTTATTAAGTCTAGGGGATTGAGATGGGTCGGTCACGTAAATCGAATGAGTTACAGTAGAAATTATTTCGAATTTATATTGAGAAAACACCTTCTCTAATCCATCTAGGCACCGGTGGTTACAATGCTCGCCTTTGATACCAAAGTTTGTGGGTTTTAACTCGGTCGGGGTAGATAGATTTTTCAGGGCGTAAAAGTACTTGTATGTCGTGAACATCTACACCCAGCTCAATCCCCTAACGGAAGGGGAGTCAAACCGAGATACCTGTGCTATAAGTGTACGATACGTAAAACAACCTAATGCCTGGAGTATGAGAATTCTGAGCAAAATTTATTGTTTCACGCTCTTATTTAATATCGATTCCAATAATCTGAATACAATATCAGGTAGCCCGAATAATCATAAACAGCAACAGACGAACACCAATAGTACACCTACACAAAATACTCAACATTCCATACATACAGAACATAAACAAACACACTGAAAGAACACTCAGAGACAAATACAGACAACACTCAAACAATGTAAAACATAGGCACTCTGCAAACACGTACTACACTTGAAAACAACACATCCAACGACCTGACACAGTAAACAAACACTGACAGACGACAAGACGAACAAAATACAAAACTACAACCTAAAATAACACCAAGGGCCAGCAAGAAGAGGACATTCTCCTTGCACACACAACTCCGAACATACACCTAGACCAATATCTAATCTAAAGGGTCATGACGACAATAAGTCGCTGGCAACAAATTTAGACCTCAATACATGGCTGCACATACTCAACAATGATACAAAAATAGCTCTAAAATATGCTAAACAATAAACTGTTGAAGTTATTATGACAATTTCGAGCTGAAATATAGATATGTTTTTTCTTCTTCTTCTTCTTCTTCTTCTTCTTAGTTTAACACATCCCTTTTAGATAATTTCACGTGTTCCATGCCCTCAGGCCTAACAGTGACTCGACGTTTAAGTGTCCCATACCAACCGGGCCCAACAGTGACACGATCTGTTGGGAGAGGATGTTTTAACTGTGTATCAAATACACATTTTAACCAAACAGAGACATGGAGGGCCTCTCCGAATGAGGGAGAGGCTCAATGTGGAGCTACCTCCGAGACAACACTAACATTTAAGACAAAACACATCATTCTCTCACATATTCAGATTATACAAGACGAATGTGGAACATTATTATTACCAAATAGTATTCGGGAACTATTGTGCCCTAAAGTTTCGCGATATTGCCTTACAGGTGAGGAAAAGCCCTGAGAGAAAACCTCACCCAGGAATCTTGTCCAGATCGGGGATCGAACCTGGACCTGCAGCATGCACGCCAACGACGTTATATTGAGACCACAGAGGTGGAACATTATAAATGAAAGTAATATATTCCAGCAATACACTAAGGATTACATAAACTCGCAGCTATGGATGTGTACCCAGCCATTTCAAATATTACTTGTAACAAAGAAACAAATTATGTCTGATACAATTGGTACTGATCAGATGTGTCAATTTACAAAATAATATTAAACAATTTACAGTAACATTAAAAATGCAATTTTATAATGTGAACTCGTTTATTTTTAGTCAGTTTTGTACAATAATTAAATAATTAATAATATGAAATTATTATTTAAATCCAAATAATTTGTATCTGTCATCCTTGATTTTAACTTCCTATATGTTCATAATTATGTTGGTAAAAGTAGCGTCCATTTTTTGTGTGAATATTCCACTTTCCGACCATTTAAGTTCTGAAATGAGACAAAGTACAAAATAAAAATATTTGAGATTTTTTATTTATTTTGCTACTGGCACAGGTTTTCGAACTGTTGCTGACAAACGTTTGGAGTATAAGAGGGGACAGATTAAAGTGATTTTTAATAATACTATTTTCAGGCAAATTAAAGAAACGCTCTATAAACGATACAATAGCCTGATAAAAGAACGATAAAATAGTATATTACAATGCGGGGTTGGGAAGTGGTTTTTTACAGAAGTGAAGAAATTATTGAAAACCGGGCGATAGCGAGGTTTTAATTTCCGATATTCTGTAGAACACTTCACAAATGTGTGTTGTACATTATTTTTTGCATGATGACTTTTTCAAAATAATAAATAATTGTAAAATATTAACATCTTTATCGGAAATACGATTTACGTTCATTCAAAACAACTGACTGACGTTAGCAGTCTGGCCAATGTATATAGGCTACGCTAAATGTTGAAAATCATTTAGTTGAGACTACTGCAGGCCGTGACACAAATCAGGCTAAAATGGCGGCAATTATGAATTTATTATTTTATATTGTTTCAAATAAAGTTCAGTTCATTTAAAATGCAGTGATTTGTTTCATATAATGTATATTAACACTATCTTTTGGATATATTTTTGTATATACATTGTACTTAGTAAACATAAAGGACAGTGGTTTTACTTCCCGCCCTATGTAGGTAATTATTAATATTACAGGATAGTTATTTATTGGTTGGCAACCCCGAAATTTAGGAAATTTAACTTTCAGTCAAGATCGCCATTCCTGTAAGTACGGCAGAACGCGCTATCGTGAAAAAAATGTATATTACATTTTCGTAATTCAAATGAATTTAATTTTCGATTTGATAATTTACTAGATTCGTCGCCAGCACAATGCGACTCTTATCCTTACATAGAGAGCTTTTAGGAATATACTATTGAATGATGTAGAAAGAAGAAACAGATGCCACTTTTTCCTTGGAACTTAGAAAACTTACTTTTAGTTGTACAAGACATATACTTCCTGACAAACTTTAGATGTATATAAACCCATGTTTAAACTGTATCTTTTACTGTTTCACACTTCTAAATGATAGTGATTTCCATGGAGAATCTAAAGACACCTCAAACTTCTTTTCGACAAAAAGTTACTTACCTGATTCTTTCCCCATACCCGTCATTTCTACTTTTCTCTACTATATGTTTGTCTCTCTTTATCCTCCTCCACTTCCTTTATTCTACTTTTTCCAATTATACCTCAAATCAACTTCTACCATCCGATTCTACCAATGTCAAACACATTACTAAATTTTATAAATGCAATTCTTACTTACTGTTGTACTTATGTGAGACAAGTATATTAGTGATTGGTGTTGGCTTTTTAAATTTTAAAAGATCAAAAAAATATTTAAACCCAACGAGAGATTTTCAGTTTTTCTCATAACTTATATTTGAAAGAAAATGACAAATATAAGGTTACGGTGTTATTCTTGTAAGCTTTTTGAGTTTAAGACTGATGTGTGTAAATGTATTATGAAATTCAAAATACGGTTTAATTTTTTTATAAGTCGGAATGCGAAGGTGTTTACTTACTAAATATTTGACAAGAATAGTACGTGTTTGAAAATTCGGATAGTTTTCATCATCCCACGGTATAAATTTTACATTATGCAACAGGATATTTAAGAAGAGTATTTAGAGACAGCATAAATATTATTCAAACAGCCAAGCTACATTAGATGGAAAACCTGAAAATGCAATAAATCACCAGGTTCAGATATAGGATTCCCAGCAGAACTAATAATATTATTAGGAGAAAAACCGAGTGACAAATACACTTAGGTTACTTATTTTGATATGGTAAACAGAGGTTCTTCCAAATTCATTGAATGAAACTATTATCGTACCAATCTATAATATAGTATATATAACTGACTGCGGCAACAACAGAGTATCCTCATTATTTTTCATTTCGTACAAAATTCTAACGTTTATATCAAACTCAGATTCAACCCAGGAAGTTTCTGTGTGTTGTGAATAGGGAACTGGGTTGTCCTTTTAAACAAGTATTTTCTTGAGAGAAATTCTTATATAAAACTGAAGATTGCAATCACAGCAGGTACATAGTTGTAAGTTGTAGCCGTCCTAAGCCATCCCCTCTTAAAGAAAAGAGTTACCATTTGTCACTGAGCTATTGCGGATCTGTACTATCCTGTGTGAAAGTTTCGACTCTCGTATTTACTATAAAACTAGTTGGCATGCCGTAAAATAAAAACTATGTTTTTAAATGTATAGTACATAGATTTGGAAAAAGTACTGTTAACCTTGTCGCTCCACCCCTCCTTAACAAACAAATGCCGTTATTATGAGTTTGGCACATCTGGGGACACTGGCATAGTCCATAAGGTCTGTTGTAACTTCCTGGGTTGCATTAGAGTATAGTATCCAGACTTACTCCCTATATTGACAATGTAATGGGTAATCATCAGTGTGGATTTCAAAGAAATATATTTATAACTGATCAAATGTTTACTATAACACATATTTTAGAAAATAAATGGGAATTCGAAGACACTGTATCATCAACTTATTTTACAACTTGTGATTGAAGGAATAATCTTTTTTTTTTAATTCTAAATTATTTTGCATAAATATAAATTATGGTGAATGAAAGTAAATATTTTGACATTCACTGTAGATAACCCGATTTGTAATTTTATCTTCTTTGAAATCTTTTCTTTAAAATATTCTGACATAAAATACCTCTAAACTCAATATTATGTGTACTTAAAGGAAAAGATGAAATTTTATGGAATCATTCTAAACAGTTGAACAGTAATGATATCATAGTAGGCCATGGGTAAGTTGTAACTTTACTTTTCAGTACGTCCGATTTAGCAGGCCGTGGATTGCAACAATATTCATACACAAAGACATTGGAAGTATATGTAGTGGAAGATATTTTAATGTTATGGCGAAAACTTGGCGACTGCATGGACAATTACCCGGTAACTGCAAGTACTTACCAGTCTTGCTACCAAGTAGAGAGAGATAGCAGATGACATAAATTGCTTCCTAGAAAACAGTATATATTTTCTTTAAGGCTAATATTGTGTAACCATAGAAACGATATGAAGTCGTGGGGAAAAAAAGAAGAAAACAAAATACTGTAAACTATTATTGGAGCAAAGAAATAATAATTGTGATTATTGGTAAAATCTTCCAAACGGTTTAGAATTGAAAATATATTTCTTGAATAAAGGAAATTAACTTCTATATTTGTCCCTACATCATATAAATGTTTCCATATTCGTTTTAGTTTCAAAAAATTGAAAATAACTCGTATATGAAGGATATAGGGAAAGAACTAGATAAGTCACTTCTTTATCGTAATAGAGTTTGAGGTGTCATTAGATTATCCATGGAAAACACTCTTTTTTAGATGTGCGAAACAGTAAAAGTTACAGTTTAGTAAAGGTTTTATTTACCACTAAAGTTTGGCATACATATGAAGAAGTATGTTGTACAAATAAAAATATGTTTTCTAGGTTTTCAAGGAGAAAGTGACCTAACTGTTTTTTTTATCCCTTAGACTAGGGTAATTAGTGGTAAGGATGTCATTATTAAAATAGTTTTTTCTGGCCATTTTTCAACCCTATAATTAGCATAATAAATCGTAGAAATTTAGACAGAATGAACAATACAAGATTACCCAAAAATGATCAACATCTTTGGGAAGGCCAAGGAAACGACGGACTTGAGACCGGAACAGGTCGCATGACCTAATCCTGGAAAGGAAGAAGAAGAAATCGTAGAAATTCAATGGATATATTTTGAAAAAATCAGTGTGGTGCAATTAGGTGCAAATTTTAATAAAAATGCCAAAACGTAATTTTTTCACATTTCAAATATAAAAAAAAATTATTAAAAAAATTAGCACGTTATAGCGCTCGAAAAGATGAAAAAAGAGCATGAACAGAAAAAACCAGTTCAACTTTTTGCCAAAAAATTAAAAAGACGAAGAAGTGTATTTTTTACCGTTGTCTTACTAGGTCCGTATTCGTTATGGAAACTTATTTCGAGACTTAAACTGTAACCTTTTATGACGCCTAATTATTATGAAAATGTTTGTTCAAAAATGTTTATAACTTTCTGCACAATTCGCTAAAATGTAAAAACATGCGTCTTAATAATTTGCCATCGGGTATGGCCAATAAATGGTCTCTCAGCAAATTTCAAATAATATTTCGTTCCTCAAGAGTTGCTCTATAGACGTTCATAATTAACATCTGTTAAGTTCAATTACATGATCTGAAACGTTTATGAACATCATGCTATTTCGGTCTGGCATGCCACCGCACCGGAGGGATAATGCTGGCTGGCGTGGTGGACAATTCTTTCGATACTTCGGTTGTTCGAGAGCTAAAAAGTGATCTCGCGCTTTCCCTCATCATGATGGCCCTCCTCCTCCGGCAACGCACCAGACTGAAATATCCCGATTTTTGGAGGAGAGTTTTAGGTGTTTAATTGTTCTTTACCTATATTTTATTATGTGGGAGTTGTAGAGGAATCCTTAAAGAACAAAAGGCACTTTGAACATTTGCTGTGGGGGGTATCTTACTGTCCCATAACGATGGTAAATTACTGATATACCTGTTTATATATTTTAGCGAATTGTGCAGAATGATATAAATATATTTTGATAATAGATAAGCGCCATAAAAAGCTATAATTTAAAATCCGAAAATAGTGTCTACAATTACAGGTCTAGTAATAAAATTATTAAAAATGACTTATTCATCGTTTTTAATTTTTTTGACAAAAAAGTTTTGAATAGATTTTACCAGTTCAAAGCTTTTTTTTCTCATATTTGAGCGCTATATGGCGCTACGTTTTGTTTTTCAAGTTATTTTTCCTCTTAGCTGATATGCGAAAAAAAAAAACATGTTTTGATACATTTATAATTTTTTTGCACCTATTTGCCCGGCACCGATATTTTTTCCAAAATATGTGCATTAAATTCGTACCATTTTTCTGCTAATTATCGTGTTGAAACTTGGAAAGGATGAAAAAATCTAATTACTGTGGCCTACCCCACATATATAATTTGTACGTTTTATGACAGTCACACACACACACATAGCAGCTTAATTCAAGTATTTATTATATTTATATGTGCTAAGTTATCTGTAATAAAAATAAAAATAATAATAATAATAATAATAATAATAATAATAATAATAATAATAATAATAATAATAATAATAATAATAATGTTGGGGTCAGGATTTTTAAACTGACCCAAACCTTCTAGCGGCACTATGGCCCTGGGGTCGACTCAGCCTCTAACTGAAATGAGTACCAGACGCTTGTTCCGGGGTAAAGGCGGCCGTCACGCAGGGCTGACAATCCGGCTGCCTCACGCAGGGCTGACAACCCGGCTGACATAAAGTGCCGATTGTCTAGAAAAAGTGGGAGCCTTAACCTCCTACTACCCCAAGGGCCTCCTGAGGCCTGTTGTGGGATCACTTTTAATAATAATAATAATAATAATAATAATAATAATAATAATAATGTCAGCCACTTTTCTCTTTCTATAAATTTATTATGGACCTAAACGTAAATTATAATAATGATCAAAGATCTCATCTCTATTTCAAGGGGTGTGAAGCGTGATATCTCATTTATTATTTATTTATTATGCCCTAACTTTTTTCTAACCAGCGTAATTCCTTATTACCTATTCCTAAAATAAATTTTCTTGGTAGATTTTTCTCATTAGTAATTGTATCCATTCTAACCTTTCAACACAAAAAAAAAAACATAATACTGTATGTATATGTGTATGTATATGAAAGTTTTCTTGAAGAAAATGTTCATATGCATACTTATATCCGCGAAAATCTGCAATATAACATATGTATATATATATATATATATATATATATCCATCCATCCATCCATCCATCCATAGTAATTCTGCCCGAGGCAGGTCTTTCACTGCAATCATAGAATTTTCATGTTATGCTTTGCAGCTTTTCTAGGGAATTATAGGTGTAGTAGCTTCCAGTTGCTTTCCACACCGGTGAAGAATGATGATGATGGTGGCAGGATGATTTTTCGGGGACCGTTGGGCCCTAGGCTTCCTGATATTTGTCTTACAGGTGAGGAAAAACCCCGAAAAAAAGTCACCCAGGAGCCTGTCCCGACCGGGAATCGAACCCGGGCCCGCTGCATGACAAGGCAGCACGCTACCTCAAGACCACAGCGGTGGACTTTATATATATATATATATATATATATATATACACCAGGAAAATTCAGTGTAGGAATATTGTATTATAAAATATGCTTTAGGAAAATCAATTATTAAGAATTATTTCTTGAAGAAATTTGTGCTTTGTCATAATTACTATTACTACCGGCATATCTTTTGCAGAATTATTATTATTATTATTATTATTATTATTATTATTATTATTATTATTATTATTATTATTATTATTATTATTATTATTATTATTTTATTATGTGAGTACACTTGTTGTTGAAGTAATCCTTGAAGCAGATTGGGGTCTGTATTGACTGGAGCTTTTGATTCCCCGGAGGCTAAAGAAGAAGCTATAAAGACTTACCTGAGTGTTCCGGACATTTTCTAAGTACAACCCGGAACACACGACAAACGTCTGAGTCTCATCCATATCGAGATCTTACCATTTTTTTTTTCTGTTAGATGGCTATATTTTGCCTACGTTTCAATTATCTCCTTAGCTTATGGAGGTTAGTGTACGTACTTCGAGTTAACAACCTGATTCCCTGGGAACATATCTTGAACATTTGTAATTCTCGTCTTACATTAATTCTTTCATCAAGAGTTCATTTTGCCAATATCAAGTATATAAGGATTAAAATGTGATTTACTTATATCTCTGGGGGCACGCCGTAGCATAGTGGTTAAGGCACTGAGGTACAAGCCGGAGGGTCGAGGGTTCAAGTCCCGTTGGGGTCAAGATTTTTAAACTGACCCAAATCCTCTGGCGGCACTATGGCCCTGGGGTCGACTCAGCCTCTAATGGAAATGAGTACCAGACGCTTGTTCTGGGGTAAAGGCGGCCGTTACGCAGGGCTGATAACCCGGCTGACAAAGTGCCGATTGTCTAGAAAAAGTGGGAGCCTTAACCTCCTACTACCCCAAGGGCCTCCGGTTCTGTTGTGGGATCACTTTACTTACTTATATCTCTTCTTCATCATCTTTTGATATATATTACAGATTGTTTCTTTTTTCCCTTTCGTGACTCTTTCTATGAGAAGTGTCATGGCGTCCTGAGTTCGATTTTCACCGTGTTAGGATATTTTAAACCAATATCATGGCCCATGGTGTTTTTTTCTTGCCATGTGTTTGTATATGTGAAGAAGGCAAAAAATAAATAAGTCTAATGTATAAAAACGAATGTTTGTTTGTTTGTACTTTATGCGCGGCCATACCGTTGATCCTATTGTGATGGGACTTTCTGCAAAATGTTCAGGAGATTCCCGGGATGAACATAGGCTATAAGAGAGTTGTAATAATCCACTCCTACACCCTTAAAAATCACCATTTGTAATGGAAAGCGTGAAACAGTAGCTCTTTGGACGCTAAATGGCTTACGCTGCCTAAACCATAACAAATACACAACTTTAATGTAAACAGAATTGAATATCTCAAAAGGCATACAAAAAAGCCCGTGACAGCATATGTTTATTTCTTACGGATAATTCACAATAACATTATTGTCTTTCATTGATGCCAAGAAGATCGACACAACTACGTAGATTCCTGTGCAAGCATAACAACACATGACGGATATTCTTTTACGGATAACTCACAATATCGAATTTTGTCTTTTAGCTCATTTATGCCAAGAAGATCGAGATAATGAGATTCCCGGGTAACACCGGGTAATCAGCACGGGAAATCTTAAAATAATCCGATACACATTTATAATTATTTTTCATTTTACATATTCAACTAATCATAAGAAGTAGGAGTCTTTCAGTTCATTTATGCCAAGAAGATCGGGATGAGTAGATTCCCGGACAGCGCCGGGTAATCAGCACGAGATATCTAAAAAAATATGAATTTATAATTATTTTTCCTATCACTTATTCATGTAAACATAAAAGCACATTAATTTTCATTTATTTAGGCGTAGCAGCGCCCACCGGGTATTAGCTAGTAAATAAATAAAAAAGAAATAACAAGAAGAAAAGTATTATAATTACTCTCAGTGAAAAATAATTTTAAAGAAGAAAAGTAGGCTGATATTTGTCATGTTAGCTCAGGTGGTGGCCTAGTAGATCCAGTTCGATACCCGATGGAATTGGGAATTTTAATTATACAATTTCAAATAGTCTAGGAGGGGTGGAGATGTTAAATTTTCAATTGCTCGATTATGCACCATATTTCTGCCTAAAACATCAAACCCCTCCGCATTACATATGTTGAGAAAACATATAATACTATTGTTATTAGCAATTTGTCTGTCAGCTGGGGATTTTAAACCCGGCGGCTCCTTGGTACTTTTTGACACGACTAGATCACGTGTCGGGCTTCACATTTTCCTTTATCTTCATCATCATTCCTCATACGAGTGCAACACACTTGCAAATATTTAAACATAGCTCATCCTACACTACTTCTGTTTACAATACAAGAATATATGAACGATGTTGTGCATCAACCGGCTAAGCGTCATTTTTAAAAGATTGATATTTTGATGTCGTCTATTACATTGGCTTATGAAATAGGCCCCTAAGTGTACACACACTTTAACGCCAAATGTTTAAATACAGCCTTATTATTAAAGAAAATTGTAAACGCTATCAGTCCTATCAGAGATTCCATGTTTTACAACAAACGGCTATGAAACCGGATCTTCATAAATGCTTAATCTAAATTTTGCATCATGCAGCTACGCCCCAAATGTTCCCGCTCTTAGATCATGATGCATAGCTGTCTAAAAGCAAAGCAACTTGCAATATCCAGTATTGTTAGTTTAGCGCTAGAATAAACAGTGAAGATCGACTTAAACTTTAAATGTATTTTTCTCGAAACTTACACATTAACGCCTTCCGTATAATCTGCGTACATTATTCTACAGAAGTGGTGCTTAAATTTAAAGATCACATTAAAGACATCTCTAGCGCGGAACCCGAAACACGAAACATGCATACACCTTTTGTATTCAGTGACGCTCTGTAACATATGAGGTCATTAGCAGTTGTAATTCTATGCTATAAGGGCCGACAAATTGCACACTGCTGCCTCTTATTTTAGGCTTGAGATTCATTTATGTACCTTAAATCTACGACACGGATTTACTTCCCTTCAGAAATTTTACACCCTGAAAAATCCATCGATCCTGGCTTTTGTAGAAGATTAAAAAGTAAAATTTCTGTTGGAGGTCATAGTGACCCAATATCAAGGTTTGAACTCACGACTATCGTAACCAAAGACGAGCACGAAAACCACTAGTCTTTCGGGACCGACACATGGCATGTCTTCACCCTAAGAAAGGATTCTGATCGGCATGTAGACCACTAGGACCAATAGAACTTCACAGACTAAACACAATAGCCATAAGTTATTGAAAATCTCGATTAATTATCGCAGCTGTAGTGGTTTAAAAAATGCGTGCTATTACGCATTATAGAGACTCTTAATGTCCCAACTCCTTTAAAAAAACTTTAAACTGAAAATATATAAAAACTATTATTCTGCCAGTTATATTATATGGATGCGAAACATGGATCTTACTTTAAGGGAGGAAAGGAGATTACGAGTATTTGAGAATAAAGTTCTTAGGAAAATTTTTCGACCAAAGAGAGATGAATGGATAAGTGAATGGAGAAAATTTCATAATAGCGAACTAGATGGTCTTTATAGGAAGCCAGGTATAATAAGAACAGTTAAGTCTCATAGACTGCGATGGGCAGGATATGTGGCACGAATGGGGCATCAAAGACGTGCATGGAAGCTTCTTGTAGGAAAAACAGAGGGAAAACACCCAGTTGGTAGACCAAGAATGAGGTGGGGAAATAACATTAACTATGATTTGAGGGAAGCGAATTATACAGGGAATGATTAGAAAGCATTGGCTCAGGATAGGGAAATATAGAGAGCTTATGTCCGTGCGGCCATGAACCTATGGGTTCGATAGTGCCAGTGGATTAGTTAGTAGTGATTTAAAATAGCGGGTTCTACTTGGCAGTTGTTGATGGTTTTTTAAGGTTATCAAACGCCTGATCATGGCATCTTTCGAAAGAGGTCTCTGGTCAAAATTTGATGGTTCGTTCAGATTGTCATCAGATTTGAATTGTGATGTTAATGACCTAAGCTGCTAAAGAGAGTTGCTTAATAAAATACATGTCCAGTGTAATCAAAGAATACATTTTTAGATTTTTCTGCTACATAATGGAATATTACGGCATATGCTTTCAAACCCTCCAGAAGATCAGATTGTCTATTTTGATTAGGCAGTTCAACTCTCAAGTCATCATCAATATGAACTCGATTTTGCTTTTGATTTTCTAGGGCCTGTTACGTTGTGACTTTTGTAGGTGTTCTTGTTTTTGCTTCTTTTCTCCGGTCGATCCAAGTTACTTTCGCCTATAAAATTTGTACCTGAAGCTAATTTTGGGATGCGGTTTCGTGTCATTCTTTCTATGATTATTTTGGAGCCATTTTGTGTGGTACAATTTTACATCTACTGTATCTTCTACTTTTAGTTTCTCCTTTATATGAGTTTTCTAATAGGCTATATGTCGTGGTGTTTGATAGAGTTGGGCTTATTATGATTGTTCTATTCTCATTATTAAATACATTTTAATTTGTTATGAATATGATTGAAAATAATGATATCTAAGTTTCATCAGTGATACAATTTTGTAAAACATAATAGTAATAATAATAATAATAATAATAATAATCTTTATATTAGTTTAACCTCTCACTTTATAGGTACTTCTTAGACGTCACACGCCATCCGGACCTTGCAGTGGCACGACCTGTCAGGAGACGGATTTGAAACTGGGGATCTCACAATACCTTTTTGACCACACAAGGACAAGGAGGGCCTCTCAAGGCCTCCTCCGAGACAACACAACTTTAAGATGAGATACACCACACACACTATATATATATATATATATATATATATATATATATATATTCATACTAAACATGGCGAATATGATAATGATGATTATTGTGGCTAGAAGATGTTTGGGCCTTAAATTTTCCTGACATTTGCCCTACATATGAGGAAAAACTCCGAAAAAATCACCCAGAAAACTTGTCCCGACCAGGGATAGAACCCGAAATCGCTGTGACGAGGCAGCGACGCTATTCCGAGACCACAGCGATAGACATAATAATATTAATGATAATAATAATAATAATAATAATAATAATAATAATAATAATAATATTTTGAGGTGTATGAAGCTGTAATATAGCGACTCTGTTGTCTTTAGTATTTACGAATCGTATGAATATGATTTATTGTAGTGATATCTATATTTCTTCGATGATACAATCTTTAAAATAATAATAATAATAATAATAATAATAATAATAATAATAATAATAATAATAATAATAAATATATTTCATGATATTTGATGGAGTAATACAATCTGGTTATATTGCTATGAGATAGAGGATTCTACTGTCTTCATGTAATTTTTTATGAATATGATTTGTGATAAGTCTACGAGACCGGTGTTTGACTTTTACTCACTCGTATTTATGATTTGTGTCCATAAATTTCTTGAAAGTATTTTGAAAGACAATAAAAGGAAGCGGAAAAGAAGCTGCAATATTAAGGATTGTATGCTTTTCTATTTTCTTTAAGTAAACTATTTTATTTTCTCAGGTAGCTCTTCTTGCGTGGGAAGTCTTCAATTTTACTGTTAGAGAAGTTTATTTTGTTAGGCAACACAACATTTTTTCCCTTCCTTCTTTTGGCAGTGACAGGTTGAAAAAAGGCAAAAGTCTTCTTGATCTTCTCTGGACCTTCTTTGGAGCACTATCACTTAGAAAAAGACATCCGCTCTTCTCCTTACTTCTCTATCTTCCTCCTCTAGTATGTTATTTGGAGTGGCAGATAGCAAATAAACTTAAAAAAATGGTGGCAGAAGCAGAGAGAGAGAGAGAGAGAGAGAGAGAGAGAGAGAGAGAGAGAGAGAGAGAGAGAGAGGGGAGAGGGAGGGAGAGTCTTTTGACATGAAAGTTGTGTCTGATTCCCCTTCTCGTCTTGCTTTTCCACTTCTGTCACAGAACGCAGTACATCTGAAGATAGAACAGCCTTTCTGTAAGGAAAAATAACCAATTTGTACTGCAGTCTCCATTTATATATTCTCGAAAAATATTAACTGGTAACTTGCCGGCGGGAAAACAGATTATTATCATTTGACGATACTGGGTTCATGGCTTTTGCGACATGGGATAATGTCTTAACGTAAATTGATAATTTTCTTCCTCATCTACTGTTTACTCTAATGTCCCGTTTGATTTCCATATGAGAATTGTTCTCCCTCCATCGATTTTGGGTTCAGTATCGCAATTTCTTCTTCCTGGCGCTTGGTAAGGAAAGCGGTATCTCAACGGCGGTGTCCTCGCTCCCTCTTCTCTTCTCGAATTTATATTAATGACGTGACGCAAGATACTACAAAACTTGGGCAAGCATCATCTTTAACCGCCGACGACCCTACAGATTTACCATACATACAACACACACTTTAGGCCTGACGAAATTAATGAATATATTGACAAAGTAAACACTGACCTGAGGCCTATATCTTTATGGTCCAGACCATATGGGCTGAAACTAAATGTAAACAAAATGCAAGCAATAATTATCGGACATCCAAGGCTATTACACCTCATAAACAATGGCAATATGCCGGCTGTCATATTAGATAATGAATCAATTCCTTATAAACCATCCGGAATACCGACGTCGTTAAAACTTGGGATTTTACTTAGATTCTAATTTAAGATTGGCATGTACAAGTAAAACAAACATCTAAAAGGATCTTCTCCATAATGCATTCCCTAAAGCGACTTAAACATTTTCTTCCTACAACTCTTAAAAGAATTTTAATCCAAACTTTAGTGATGCCGCATTTTGACTACTGTGACGTTCTACTAACTGACATAAGTGACGGATTGTCGGACAAACTGCAGCGTGTCCATAATATGTGTATCAGATTCATATTTAATGTTCGAAAATACGATCACATTTCTCCATTATTCCACGAATTGTCATGGCTACATCTAAAAGAGAGAAGGAAATCGCACTGTCTAATTCTCCTATTTAAGATCCTACATACCTCGATTCCCAATTATTTATCATCCCGTTTCCAGTATCTATCCTCAAACCATAACTTAAACACAAGATCACAACATAGTCTCTTACTTAATATACCGCAACATAGGACATCACATCACTCCATGTCATATATCATCTCCACTTCTCGCAACTGGAATTCCCTACCACAAGAAATAAGGGGCTGCCGGACATTGGCATCTTTTAAAAGAAATCAAAATTTATATTTGCTCTAAACTCGACTTCATTATTATCCAGTGTAAGATATATATATATATTAATTGGTGTTTCCCGTATAATGTATCATATTTATATTTATTATTATTATTATTATTATTATTATTATTATTATTATTATTATTATTATTATTATCGTATCATTATTGTTATTACCCTATAAAATGTTGTTTGTACATGACATTTACATTGCTACATTTATTGTATCTTTAACTGTTTATAATTAGTATAGTGTATATCTATATTTGTTGAATATTTATTTGTATTTGTGCTGGTTGAGTGGAAGAGAGGGCCTTATGGCCTTAACTCTGCCAGAGTAAATAAAGTATTATTATTATTATTATTATTATTATTATTATTATTATTATTATTATTATTATAAAAGTCTGTCTCTACTCTATAATCCTGTTGATATGTATGAATATATTACGTATTTTGGGCATACGCTTTTCTGACATTCATGTTAGGTATGATGATCTTGAAAAAAGATTTCCGGACTGTAGGCCGTGGTCTCGACGGCTGAAGTTCCCCGAGCATCCTCAACCAGTCTCAAGACAACCCTTGAGGATGCCAGACGCAGTCTCTGGCGAAAAGTCGGGGAACTTCAAGCCCTCCGGCCATGAAAGCCTAAGTCAATACATTGTTGTTAGGTCTTCTTGCCAGTTTCTTTTCACTTCATCTACTTTTTATATTAAATTAAATATTCCTAATTCCTAGATGATACATTTATATACATTTATTTTTTATTTGCGGAATACAAAATATTATATTTTAAATGTTTACTTCTTGTTCTGAGGTTCTCAAGTTCAAACCAGGATATTTCTGGACTTAAAAATACTGAATTTGACTTCCTTCTGAGGGTAATACAGCCTAGAATAAGAGGGCTTTGAGCACAGTTTGTTGTCCCTTTCTTTGAATTTCTGCGCAAATGAGTTGTTTCGAAATCGTCGTTAAATACAATGTGTTTTCCAGTTGCTGCGCGTAACAAAATAAATATCTGAGCTGTAATGATTATAACTTGCCGACAACGGATAGGCTATATATGTATGTGTGTGTGTGTGTGTGTATTCTTGTAAGACCTGGTTTCTCTCAACGAGACTTAGGCGCTCTGAAAGGGAGAAATTCAACCATACTAATTTAGTTGCGCTTGTTTACAGATAGATGCCATTGAGTGGCCCGTGGTCAGCGTTCCCCCATATTGTGACATCTAGGAAACCAAGGTAGTACTAGGATGGGAAAATTCGGTAAATTTTGCTTAGAGACCTTTTTATTCAGGCTTAAAGACCTTTTACGAGCCTGAAAATCTTCCGTATCGGGCCCCACGGCTAAAGTCACTCCCGGAAGACTTTTTCTTAGACTTTTCCATCCTAAAAAGAATCCATCAACCCCGGCCGAATTTGCACCCGCGACCCTCAGGACCATAGGCAAGGAGCATAACCACTAGTTCACTAGTTCTATGCTTCTACAATATGTTCATTCAGTAAATACATAATTCTCAGTCGTCATAAAATAATGTAACTTATATTTGAATGTTTGACAATGAGAAACAATATGATTTATATTGTTCTCCGAATAATGTCAGGATTAAGTTTATGAGATTAAAATAGGCCGGTCATGTAGCTAGAATGGGTGACAATAGAAATATTTAAAATTTTGTTTCAGGAAACCCTGGAGGAAAGACCGTTAAGAAGGGAAGAATAATATTCGAGTAAATATAAAACTGATTAGTTAGCTAGCTTATAATTATTGAACTCATTTAGGCTTAATGTTTTCAATTAGGCCTAATAGAAATCTTATTATTAAAGTAGACCGCCTAGTTACACTGCAACATAACTAAATCACTGGTACTATCGATTCCGGAGATTTATGGCCTTATCATGAACTATTGTTTTTAACTGTTCCTTGTATAATTTACCTCTCTCATAGGTAATATTATTATCCCACCCCGTTAATGGCCTACATACCGGGCGTTTTGCTCTGGCTTTCTTGCAAGAAGTTTCCACTTCCCTCATTCTTCCCCCATTCTTGTCATATATTCTGTCTATCGCATTCTATGGCATTTTACTGTTCTTATTATGTCTAATTATCGGCCGCGGTGGACTAGTGGTTATGCTCCTTGCCTCTGGTCCCGAGGGTCGCGGGTTCAAACCCGGCCGGGGTCGATGGATTTTTTTAGATTGGAAAAATCCAAGGAGCAAGTCCTCCGGGAGGGGCTTTAAGCCGTGGGTCCCGAGATTTTCAGGCTCGTAAAAGATCCTTAAGCCTGAATGAAAGGCCTCACAGCAAAATTTACCGAATTTTCCCGTCCTAGTTCTACCTTGGTTTCCTAGTGTCAGTATGAGGCGAAACGCTGACCACGGACCACTCAAATGGCATCTGTACGAAAACAAGTGTAACTAAATTAGTATGGTTCAAATTATTCCCTGTAGGGGGAGAGCGCCTAAATCTCTGTTAAGGGAAACATGGACTTACAAGAAGAATTATGTCTAATTACCCATAAAGGTTATGTAGCTCACTGCTATTTAGTATTCTCCATTCACTGTTCGTCCCCCTTTGGTACAGGAACTTTCCTAAGCACTTTATTCTCAAATATTTGTAATAACTTATCCATTCTTAAATTAATATACTATATTTAATATCTATGTAGTATAACTGGAAGAATAACAGTTTATATATTTTTAATTTAATAATTTTTAGAGGAGTTTGACTGATGAGAGTCCTTGTAGTGCATAACAGCACGTGTTTCCTGAGTCGAGCTAACAATTATTTTTTTGTACACCTCATTCCTGTTTAAAATTATTGTTCCTTGGTATTTTAATTCAGTCACTTCTTTAAAATGTTCCTTATTTGTTCTTAAATGCCCTTTACCATTGAATAATGTATTTCTACTAGTGACCATAGGCCTTACTATTCATGTTTACTTTCAGACCTATAATAGTCCATATAATATTACTGTTATTTGTGTAGCCTATGACTCAAACCTAATCTGACTAATCTACATATAGGTCTGAATAAAATTATCAAATGTTTATTAATTACGAGAGTTGGAACTTTAATAGTGGCAATACTGCTGCAGAGACTCCATACGACGGAACCAAATGATGTCGCTGCTGGCACACGTCAGTTACATACCTACCTCACCCCAGAACATAATGGACTTTTCCTTCCAATGTCACGCCCATGCGAACTGTCAAGAGGAACAGAGCCTTATGTTAGCTGTCCGTCTAATGTTGAGTTTTCACCATGTTTTTGAAATTGGAACAACGGAGTTGGATGAAGATTAAATGTTCCAGAAGTCGTACAGTACGACAGTGTATGAAGGTCTTCAAGAGGCTTTCAGTGAATCTACATTGCCTTACGGAACAGTGGCATGTTGAAGGCTCTTAAGAATGAAGTGGAAGAATAAAATTAACCTTAATCAGATATTGTAAATTAAAGAGGGAATGGTTGAAAATGTTAGCTCAGGATTGGGATGTTTGGAGAGCTTATATCAGCGCTGTTAATAATCTACGTATTCAATTGTCAGTGAATTAATTAGTTGTATGTATATATATATATATATACATATATGCCTATATAAGTATATATCAATCCATTCATAGTAATTCTGCCCGACGGCAGGTCTTTCACAGCAATCACAGCATTTTCATGCTATGTTTTGCAGCTTTACTAGGGAATTATGGGTATGGTAGCTTCCCGTTGCTGTCCACAATATATATATATATATATAGATATTATAAATATATTTTTGACATTTGGCAATGTAGGCAAATTTGATATGAAAAGAAAAAAGAATGCTTGAGTCGGGTTAGAGACTCGAGTTCAAATCCCGACTCAAGCATTCTTTTTTCTTTTCATATCATATATATATATATATATATATATATATATATATATATTCCCATAGCGTAGTTAGTGAAAGTTATAAAATTTGTTATAGTCCAAATATTTTGACTGTACTTACATAGTTTTATTTTTAAGGGGGATAGAATTTGAATTGGAATATATCTGATATATATATATATATATATATCGCCCTTAATATCTAATGGATCGAGGGAGGAAATTCTCGATTGCTCCGATTGCTTAACAAATTGCATTGAATATTGATTTGAAATAATTATTATGGACAAGGTCGTCGATGCATAACAACCCCACTTGATGACCGATATCTGGTCACCTGTGCGTTGCGGCGTCGTACAGACTCTGCCAGACAACTCAAACAAGACATCAGGAGGGCCACTGGAACCACAGTTTCTGATCAAACATTATGGAACACGTTACGAAAACAGTTTTTACGACCCAGGCATCCTATTCGACTGCCTCGCTTAACGCCGCAACATCATGCAGCCCGCCTTCTGTTTGCGCGCACTCACATCAACTGGCAACTTCGTCATTGGAGAACTGTGTTATTCACGGAGGAGTCCAGATTTTACCTGACGCAAAATTATGGACGCGTACATGTTTGGAGACATCGTGGTGAGCAGTACATGCCACATGTTATCCAGGAAGTCGACAGATTCGGATATGGTTCTATGATGGTAAGGGGTGGAATCTGTATTGATGGCCGTACGGATCTTCCCATTGTCCGTGGTAACCATACTGCCGTGTAGTACATTGAGCAGATCCTGATAGACCATGCGGTGCCTGCTGCATACGGTGTTGGCCCTGGTGCCCTTCTTAAGCACGATATTGCTGTAGCACATGTGGCAGGTATCACAAGGTATGTCTTGCGGAGGCTGAGAATTCCAGTGATGGTATGGCCAGCGGTGAGTTCCGACCTGAATTCCATCAAAACTGTGTGGGATATGCTCGACAAACGTGCTCGTGGTCGTCCTGTGGCACCTCAGACTATCCAAGAACTCGAACGTACTCTCATTGAAGAATGGGAACGGATACCACAGGGAGACCTCCGTAGACTTAAACGGGACACGCCACGTAGGTGTTGGGCTGTGATAAATGCTCGGAGAGGGCAAACACAATAATGAAGCTCTCCAACTCTGATGGAAACCGCCTTATACGACTTCATTAATGACCGCTACCACTTTGTTTTCGCCACAATGTGGGCAATTCAATTTCTGTTATGAAAATGAACGGGAATACAATTATGATTTTTTCTGTACTTCATTTGTAAAGAATGAAGATTTATTTGATGGCATAGTTAGTTGTCAATTATTATTCCATGCAGAGTGGCATGCATTCAAAAACGTGTTCCGCTAATTCTTTTGAACTGTGTATTTGCAAATTACAATTAAACTAAATATTAAGAAGAATATTCAAACATTTAATCATATTTACCGTAGTTAACATTCACAATTGTATTTTATGAAGCAGGTCTACAGTAATTGATAAAGAGCAGCATAATGTGAAATTAATCCACTTTATGATTTCTAATAAAATTTTCAGATGAAAAATGTTAGATCCTCAGCCACGTAATAAAGAAAGTTTGATTCAAGAAATTGGTATATCTGCAATGACTATATTATGTCAACTTCGTTAGCAAATTCTACCAACTGTAAATCAAATTTCTTTTCCCTTTCCTTATTATAGATTCTACCAACACCTCAATCATAGTAGGCCATGCAAGGCGTCGAATGTTTATTCTATTACTTGTATAAATGCGACCAATTTCATGCAGTTCTTCTTCTTTTGTCAAGTTAAAGATGGCAAGAGACACTTTAGTCTAGCTAATTGGGTCTCCTTGGGGAACTTCCCCTTACTTTTTCACATAAAAAAACTTCATTTCTATTTGACAAGCAATTACCAATGTTTGCTTCGACTAAAAGGGAAAAAATCTAGGTTTTTAGTGGAGGGTGGAAATACGAAATACTGGGGGGAGGAAGTAATATAAACTTTCTCGTCTCTGAAGAACAAGCTGAAGAATTTGCGGTATGGTGGGCAACTTTATCAGAAGGCTCAAGAATCACGGCCTCTTGTCTGATTATTTGCTCATAAGCAAGAATACATTAGGTAATTGAATGATTCCCCATTTATTGCATATAACATTCAATTTGTGAGTTTTCAAGGACATCGCATGCAGTGGTGACCAATTAAGGGGAGCGAGTACTCTTATAAAAATTTATTCGTTCTGAAACTATAGAAATTCACGAAATTGTAGTAGGTCTATACTCCAAATTTCTTAAATACGATAATCAAATTTATAGGCCTATTCAAGTTAAAAAATATATTTTGCTAGTTATTACATACAACAGTTCAAAGAAGAACATGTTCCTTTGTCAAAATAATAATAATAATAATAATAATAATAACAATAATAACAATAATAATAACAATAATACCGTGATAATACTAATACTACTAGTACTGATAATAATGTCTGTAACACGTCCGTTCTATAGAGCCGGAGAACCCAATTGCACTGGATAGTTGATAGCAATATAGGGAGTTACGTTATTAGTAATCCCAAGCCTTAGTTTCAGTTTTATTAACCTGATTTCAGTATTTATTTCATATAGTTGCTCAATTGTCCTCATTAGTGGAATCCGTTCCAGATTCTTTACTCAATTCCTTGATGTAGCCGGAAATCGAAACCAGACTCCTGGGATATCGCTCAGAAGTTTTAACTCCAGAAGCGACAAAGTAATAATAATAATAATAATAATAATATTAATAATAATAATAATACTCACTGGCACTATCGAACCACGTAGGTTTATGGCCGCGTGGACATAAGTTCTCCATACATCCCTATTCTGAACAAAATTTTCCAAACATCCCTTGTATAATTTAACTCCCTCAAATCATGGTTAATGCTATTCTTCCACATCATTCTCGGCCTACTTGTTGGGTGCTTTCCCTCTTGATATCTTACAAGGAGTTTCCGTGCCCCTCTTCCATTCTCCATCCTTGTCACATGTCCTACCATGTATTCTACGAGAATTAACTGTTCTTATTACATCTGGCTTCCATGAAGATCATTTAGCTCACTCACTGTTATGTTCTCCAGTTACCTGTCAGTTCGCCTCTCTTTGGTCCAAAAATGTTGCTTAGAACTTTATTCTCAAATACTCGTAATCTTTTCACCTTCCTTAAAGTAAGAGTCCATGTTTTGCTGCGATATATAACAGCCTTATAAAGAATGTGGCAAGACGCCCTCTTCCTCCTACTGAACCCTACCTCGGAAAAGCTGACAAGATAAGACTCTAATACAGTTGTTTTGTTTCGAGTGTACATGATTACGTATAGGATTGGGGGGGGGGGGAGGGGGCATATTTCACACCTAGTGAGCACTCATTAACAGGTTTGATATATAATATAACGAAAAAATAACAGCTTTATACATCTTCAATGTAACATTTTTTAAAAAAGAATTTGGGATGACAAAAGTCCCTGTAATAGCACGCATTTCCAGAATTGAGCCTATGTTTAATTTCTATGTGCTTTTCATTCCTGTTTGTAATTCTCATTGTTCCTAGGTATTTTAATTCATACACTTCTTCAAAATTTCCCTCGTTTTCATTAACTGTCCATTTCCATTATATAATGAATATTTGATTTAATCGATGTTTATTTTCAGTTCCAGTATCTTAGTGTTACTCAATAGAATGTCCGTGTTGGCCTTAGTAACTCCTCGCTATCGTCTGATAATATTACACTTTTTTATCCTCTAAAATTTTTATGGCGTGCTCTACAATAATAATGCTCTAGAGTAGTATATTTATGCTATTAGGGTAGTCTGAAATGGAATACGGCACTTAATATACCTAACTGTTCCTACAATTTAATTAGTTTTTACTCGTTTATATGTTATACATATGCATATAATATATCAATCCATCATAATTCTGCCCGAAGGCAGGTCTTTCACTGCTATGCTTTGCCGCAATTAGTATTAATGGAGCAATTTTTTGAATTGTTATAAGAATAAAACAATTATTTCATCTTAATCCAGCTTTACTAGAGAATTATAGATGTGGTAGCTTCCCATTGTTTTCCACACCAGTGAAGGATAATGATAAGGATGATAATGATGGCCGGATGATTTTCGGGGACCGTTGGGCCGTAAGCTTCCTGACATTTGTCTTACAGATGAGGAAAAACCCCGAAAAAAACCAGGAGCCTGTTCCGACCGGAAATCGAACCCGGGCCCGCTGCGTGACAAGGCAACATGCTACCTCGAGACCACAGCGGTGGACTATATATATAATTTGTTCATATTTTTATACATTTATAATTTTTACATATCTTATTATTTTACATATAGGCCTATTTATATAATTTTACAAACTGGCTGAACGATCGTCCACCTCTGTGATTAACACATATAATAATAATAATAATAATAATAATAATAATAGCTTTATTTTACCTGGCAGAGTTAAGGCCTTAAGGCCTTGTCTACCACTCAACCAGTTTAAAAAAATACAAAAGAAAAGTCTTAAATCTAAATTACAATATATATATATATATATATAGATATTATAAATATATTTTTGACATTTGGCAATGAAGGCAAATATGATATGAAAAGAAAAATGAATGCTTGAGTCGGGATTCGAACTCGAGTCTCTAAAGTCTGTACCTTTAGCGCTCTAACCAACTGAGCTACTCAAGAATTCCAATACAAGCATACACTTTTCTTATACATGTAGTATTCTCAATTCACACAGAGGTAGTGAAATTGTTCCAACTGCCATCTCGCGGCTAACGTAACAGTTAAGCAAATTTTTAAAGAGAATATATAGAGACTCGAGTTCGAATCCCGACTCAAGCATTCATTTTTCTTTTCATATCTATTATATATATATATATATATATATATAAACGAATTACAAGTTATGAATACAATACAATTAATATTTATAATGTATTTTGATTTACTCTAAATTTAACGAATTAAATATATAATATGTACAAGATATATAAAAAAACGAGGAAAGATTAATGACATAGTATAAAATTAAATAAATAGAGAAAAATTATTTATTAGACAACAGGTAACTGTATAAGCGTGACTTAAAGGTGCCAAGTGTGCGGCAACCCCTGATATCTTGAGGAAGAAGATTCCAGGAGCGGGCGGAGGCTACTGTGAAGGAAGTAGAATAGGAGGAAGTGCTATGAAGAGGAATTGTTAGCAGACTGCTATCTTGTGACCTAGTGTCAATATTGTGGTAGGAGGATAACTTCTCAAATCTGGACGCCAGGTAAGTAGGAATGTAGGAATTCAGAAGCTTGAAAAGTAGCGAAAGAGAGTGCAATTTACGTCTGTCAGTAAGACGGAGCCAAGAGAGGTTATTAAAGTGTTCGGAAATATGGTCATAACGGCGGATATTGAAAATGAATCGAATGCAAGCATTATGAACACGCTGCAGTCTCTGCGACAAGGCATAGTTTAGATCATTATATATAATGTCACAATAATCGAAGTGTGGTAACACAAGATTCTGCACTAGGATTTGTTTTTAACGAAACTGGGAGAAAATTCTTTAAACGTCTAAGATAATGTAAGATGGAGAAAGTCTTTTTACATATGTGTTTCACTTGTGTTTGCCAGGTTAAATTTGCGTCTAGATGTAGTCCAAGATCTATTACTGAAGAAGAATAAGGGATAATTATAATTATTTATAGTAATGTTTGGAAGTGTAGATATGTCAAAGGTTGTAAGCAGTCTTTGTTGTCCCATTAGAATTACTTGTGACTTGTTAGGATTTAGATTTAGACCGATACTTGAAGACCAGTTAAAGATGGATATGAGATCGTCATTAATTTTCATCAAGCTGTTTATAGAGAGAATGAGGAGGTGAATGTAGGTAAATTTGGAGATCATCAGCATAGAGGTGATAACGGCAGTGCTTTAGTACAGTTGGCAAATCATTTATGTAGATTGAGAAAAGAAGAGGTCCGAGAACACTGCCCTGGGGACTCCAGCCGGCACGTTACGCCAAGTCGAAGATCTAGAGTTTAATGAAACGTATTGTTGACGACCGTGCAGGTATGAGTCGAACCAGGATACAGCGCTGTCAGACAAATGTAGGTGCTTGAGCTTTATCATAAGTAAGTCGTGGTCTACTGTGTCAAAAGCTTTGCTGAAGTCAAGTAAGGTTAAAGGAGTCAATTGACGTCTGTCCACGGCTTCACGAATATCTTCGGTAATTTTTAGCAAAGCTGTGGTTGTGCTATGACCAGATCTAAAGCCGGATTGATAAGGATCAAGGAGGTGATTTTCTTGGAGATAATCAGTCATTTGCTTATGTACAATATATTCCAGGGCTTTAGATAATGTCGGAAGGATGCTAATCGGTCGGAAGTCATTACAGTTAGTAGGTGTACTTATTTTTGGTATAGGCCGAACTCTAGACTGTTTCCATACAATAGGGAAGATAGAAGTTATAAGGGAAGCATTGAAATATGAGTCACTGTGGGTAGAATAATGTCAATGATTTTATTTAGCATTAAAATGCTGATGTTATCTGTTCCTTGCGCATTGGATTTAATCCGCTTGAGTGCTTTTTTAACGTCTATAGGCGAAATGTCGTAAAAGTAAAATTTATCTCTTCCTATATGTGGGGATGGGGATAAGTCTTAAGAATGTCTATTTTAGTCTTGTTGTCTGGAGGTGTCATGGGTATTGAGGTAAAATGTTCATTTAAGTCATCTACAGAAATGTCTATAGAGTCAGTTGAGGGATTCAACTGTCTAAGTCCCATTGCACGGAGCTTTCGCCAAGTGTCCCGTGCACTTATTTCAGGTCCGATTATACTGTGGGCGTGTCGTAGTTTGGCATTACGTATAGTTTGTGTAGTTGTGTTTCTAAGTTGTTTGTACAGTTGCCAGTTCTCGTCATTTTTATGTGGGTGGGAGGCCAGCAGCCGGCTGGCCTTTCTAGGCCTATCGCTTATGGAGTTTTTTATTAGTCCTTGGAGGAGAATTTAAAGAAGGTATTTGACAAATCGGAATGAAAGGATATGTTTTAAGGCAAGTTATAATGCGGTGGACTAGTGGTTATGCTCCTTGCCTCTGGTCCCGAGGGTCGCGGGTTCAAATCCGGTCGGGGTCGATGGATTTTTTTAGGATGGAAAAATTCAAGGAGCAAGTCCTCCGGGAGGAACTTTAAGCCGTGGGTCCCGAGTCTGAAGATTTTCAGACTCGTAAAATATCCTTGAGCCTGAATGAAAAGGTCTCTAAGCAAAATTTACCGAATTTTCCCGTCCTAGTACTACCTTGGTTTCCTAGATGTCAGTATGAAGCGGAACGCTGACCATGGATCTCTCAAATGACATCTATACGAAAACAAGTGTAACTAAATTAGTATGGTTCAAATTCTTCCATGTAGGGGGAGAGCGCCTAAATCTCTGTGAAGGGAAACATGGGCTTACAAGAAGAATAATGCGGTGGAAGAAGGAGAATCAGGGAAAAATGTTTCCTACATTAAATTTCTCTTTTGACGAATTCCGCATTAAATATAATTTTAGACCTTAAGTGATGCTGTTTTGCATTGAATTATCTTCACCTACGGTTTACTCGATACAAATGGTAGAAATTCAGATATTGAAGAATGGTTTGTGAAAATACAATTTCTATTGTTTTCAGGCTAGTGGCGGATGTGACAAGGAGATGGCGTCAACGTCATCAAGTAGGGGACAAGAAAAGTCCCGGAACCATCATGCGGGTGTAAGTCGTGCCCCTGGAGGTGCAGTTCGCAGAAGAGGCACCCCCATTCCTGTTCTGCCACCTAGAGTTCCCACACCAGTGCCATCTCCAGATACAAGGTATAGGAATGATTTATTATAAGACTTGGAGGTTTGGATGTAAAACATTAGACAGAGCGGACAGCTTGGTTTATATGGTTAAAGGTACAGTTATCCTCATATCTCCATACTCCAGCCTTAATTATTATTTACTTTCAGAATTTTTATATAACTTGACAAACCCAATTTTCTTATAAGAAAAAACACGAATTAAGAGACGACCATTAGAGATAACATAATCAGGCATCTCAAAGCATATTACGAACTTTAGTTTATAAAGTCGGATTACATTTTATCGTTTATAAGACAGGAGATATTATTAACTGCAAGGAGTACCGTATATTTGTAAATCTTAACTAAACCATCTTGTTATATGAAATGTTATAGATGTTGACGTACTCATCCTTCTAAAGCATTGAATTACGATACTAGATCCATCCATAGTAATTCTGCCCGAAGGCAGGTCCTTCACTGCAATCATAGCATTTGCATGCTGTGCTTGCAACTTTACCAGGGAATTGTAGGTATGATAGCTTCCTGTTGCTTTCCACACCGGCGCGGCGATGGATGATGATGACTATTTAACTCTTGCCCCAAATGGGACTCGATGGTCAATCACGTTTCAATGATTTCTGTTTTACAACCAATCAGAGTCGTGTTTCACGAAATATTTATCAGTGTTATAATTACCATATTAAAGAAGGCTCCTCCTTTTTAACATTCTGAACAGGTCTGACCATTATTTTGCAGTGACTGAGCCTGTGAGAAATACGGCTACCAGATTGCATATATAGTGCATGAATGTCAACACATAGCGCATGCGGGAGTTAATATAAAAACATTTGTAGCAATTTATTATACCACCAAAAAAGAAACCACTGTTTGCACTTTCTTAAATGTATTTTTTCCCAGGTAACAATCCAGAAAAATATAATTGTCATATTTACATCATACATCAGAAATGAATTAATATACAGTTTGATGTGTTTCAATTTTTCTCCACTAGAGAGCATTCTTATAATATTGCGTTCCTTTGGCAATAAATAGTATGATCTGGTTGCAGTGATAAACAAAAGAAGCAGATGAAGCATACCTATCGCTTCTCATTTGTTTTCAAACATCGCCGTTTACATTAAATATATAAATATTTTAAAATAACTATAGTTAAATAATGATTTGTGAGTAAACAGCTTAATTTTATTCGTTAAATAGTCCTAACAAATGCCACTCTTGATTTCCAAATTCTCTAGATCAATTCACTCCTCACTTCGTGAGTAGTGAATTTATCGATAATTTGGAAATCACTCATGGCATTACTTATGATAATAATTATGATAGCCATGTGAGTTCGGGGACCGTTTGGGCCTTAAAGGTTTCCTGACATTTGTCTTACAGGTGAGGAAAAACCCCGATAAAATCCTCACCCAGAAAAATGCCCCGACTGGGGATCGAACCCGGGCCCGCTGCGTGACAAGGCAGCACGCTACCTCGAGACCACAGCGGTGGACATACAATACTAGATATGCATACAAAATTCAACTTGTCGCTTAAAAGATAGGTTATTCATTATGAGGTCACACAAATAATGATATTATATGATCGTGTTAATGCTATACATTATAGGAAGTATACAGAAACATCCATTTTATCATTGTCATTTATTTTTTGTGTCTATCAATTCTCAAAACTTCCTCTGCTTTTGTTTTATTTGACATTGCTTATAATTAAGCTTTCATTTTACGATAACATAAACAATATTCTTTCTGCGAAAGCAGCATCGTATCTCTAAAAAATAACTGGCATCTTTATCTTGTGCTAACAATTTCTAGCTACTGAACTAGACACTTCGGATATGACATGTGGGTTTTCGCAAGTGGGAATTGTTCACATTCCATCAGATTTAGATATGTCAAAATTACTTTAATATGTATATGAATTATGGAAAAATTGTAAAGGAACGGAAAAGGAAAATAAAATAATAAATCGGTGTCCTTAAACTTAAAAAATGAAGAAAGAAAGTCTGTGCTATGTTCTTGTTGTTCTGCAAGTGGTTGATACATACTTTTTCTACTTGATCATGTCTACTATGTTACGTTAGTTTTGAATATAGACAGTTTTTTTTTTACACAGAAAGTAAATAGCGAACGATTGATTTTAATCGTAGACTGTAAATCGAGACTTTACAGAGTCTTAAATATGCTGCTTAGAAATACGGCTGTACGTTGCGTGGAAACCGCTAGATGTGATAACTAGACCTAGGATTTTTAGGTCCTTAAAAATAAAGTTTTAGGCGCCTAAAATAGGTTTTAAAAATTATGAAATAGGCACTAAAAATATAGTTTTAGGCATAATTAGGCAGCTAAAAATATCATTTCTATTCGAACATAAATTTAATACTAAACATTGTTCATATTACATGATATCATTCGCCTATTAATCAAAGTACACTTTATTATAATTGGCATTGCAATACATAACAACAATTTTCTCCAGATTTTCTGTGGTCAGACTTTGCCTTTTGTCCGACAGAACCATTTTATAAGCAGAGAAAGACCTTTCCACTGATACTGAGGTAACTGGTGTATATTTATATTTAGCAACATTTGCCAAGCTAATTTCTTTAGGGAGAAGTACATCCTCTCCATTGATGGAATCACATACAGTACTCAGAATGTGAAATCCAGGATTTCGCTTTAACACATTTATCCACTTTTCCCTAACTTTTTCCCCAAATTTTCCTGTAGCACTTTTAATTTTATGTTCTGCTTCTCTAACTATTGACAATTGATCACAAAGGGATTTCCCTTTTGCTTCTAATTTTGTTATGCTAGAAGACAAAAACGAAAAATTTGATCGAATGTAAACAATGTCCCGTTTTACACTACTATCTCCCAACAATTCTTTCACAGCTGCCACACATGCTGCACTATCTGCTGGTATTTCATTAAAAACAGGAGCTATCTCTTCTAAATGTTCCGCATAATATAAAACAGCCTCAATCCACGTTCCCCATCTTGTAATCACTGGTTCCGGTGGAAGAGGGACTCCAGGAAGTGTTTGTCGGAATAGTGCTATCCGCGATGGGGCTTTGGAGAATACCTTTTTCATGTTCGAAATAAGGCTGTTGACTTTCGAGAATTCATTTCTTACTGTTTCAGCAATCCTGTGTAAAGCGTGGGCTAAACAGGTAACATGAATTAAGTTTGGATAAAATGTTTGCAGTAGAGGAGAAGCACGCCGTAGCGTAGTGGTTAAGGCACTGAGCTACAAGCCGGAGGTGGAGGGTTCAAGTCCCGTTGGGGTCAGGATTTTTAAACTGACCCAAACCCTCTGGCGGCACTATGACCCTGGGGTCGACTCAGCCTCTAACGGAAATGAGTACCAGACGCTTGTTCTGGGGTAAAGGCGGCCGTCACGCAGGGCTGACAACCCGGCTGACATAAAAGTGCCGATTGTCTAGAAAAAGTGGGAGCCTTAACCTCCTACTACCCCAAGGGCCTCCGGGTCTGTTATGGGATCACTTTACTTTTACTTTACTTTTACTTAGAGGAGAAGCAGCAATCATATATGAAGCGGCATCGCTACACAAAAGAAGAACTTTTGAATCATCTACTCCTCCAGGATATAGCATTGTAGACCTTTATTGACGAAATATGCAATTTCTTTATGGTTTACTTTATCAATCGATTTGGAGCACAAGAGATGAGATAAACTAGGCACATCGGGATCCATTTTACCAACTACCAGATTTGCTATGTATCTTCCCATTGCATCAGTGGTTTCCCACACACAACCATATGGAGGATTCACCAATGTCGTCTTGAATTGATCTCAAAGTTTGGTTGTAAACGGAATCTAGACAGTTCTTTCTTAAAGTAGATTCTGAAGGTACGGTCTGGTTACAGTATTTTTGTAAAAAGATTTAAATACGGTATTCTGCACAGCATTCCACGGGATATTTGCCGCTACTAGGGCTCTGCACAGCTCCACGTTGAAATCTCTCCTACCATTTGAAGACGAGGGTTCCGTCAATAATGCCTGCTTTAAGGTGTTGTTCTGGGCGGCCTTCGCTTTATGAGCAACTCCACTAACATGCTGATTTATATGAGATTTTTTCTCTTGTGAAACCTGAACAACGGAACAATATTTAAATATTATAATCTGTAATCTACGTTGTTACAAATATCGCGAGTTCATAGGTTCCTCTTATTTTAATATTTACTTACCTCTTTGCAGCAATAACGGCAGAATATAATTGTCCCATCATATGTCAATCCTGGAACATCCTTTATCCATTGTTCAATTAGCACACTTTTGTTGCCTTTGTATTTCGGCATTACACTGAATTAATATGTAAATATGACACTAGAAAACTGCACCTCAGGGATATCCTCACACGGCTGTCTTGGTGTATTAATTGCAACACTTGGGATAATTTTATATAGAAACTCCAATTTTATTTTGTTAACATAGGAGCAACATGCTCCTGCACCCACACTGCTCCAGAGACTCCTCCTAACTAACATACAAAATCAGTTGAACAACAGTTTCCTTGTTGACAACAATGAGCAGCTATACATTTCAAATCTGTCTACTTCCTGTTTTTACTAACAGATGCTGCAACCACTCTATTACTCTATTGTTTTTTTATCAAAATATTATTATTTAAATCTACAAACATAAATTTTAACTAAATTAAATATAATATAATATAATAAGAAATTTAGCATTTAAAATTATATATATATATATATATATATATATATATATAAATTTTGAAATATACAATAAATGTTTTGCTACAAGCCGAAATGTTGAAAGGTCTTTGAACTAAATTCATCCCAGTACAGAATTTTTCTATTTCATTGATGTACGGAAATATTTAAAAAAATGACTAAATACGTAGAAATAGGCATTTTAGGCTCTAAAACTTTAAAATAGGTCACAGTGGGCAAAATAGGCATTTTAGGCACAATAAAATGCCTATCAAATGCTCTAATTTGATATAAAATATAAAGATATTTAATTAGTTACAAATTTACCCCTATAGAAAAAATAGGCTTTTAGCCTAAAATCCGAGGTCTAGTGATAACTGAAAATATCAATTGAGAAACAAATTCATGCTATTCCAATAGATTTACAGGTCTCATTCAATTATTTCATCTTTATAATCAATAATTAATAAGCTATTAGTAGGAATGACAAATATATTAACAAAAATTCAATGACGAGACATCATATGAGACGACACTTATCAAGGTTTTAAATGCATTATAAAACAATTAATGTGATCCCAAAGCGTTGCCAAAAATTATGATTTGATGTAAATGGAGAACAGTCTGAGGCAATAAAACTATGTCATTATTATTTTCGCGATTTATTTATTTTTTATTTGAAGAATTTTTCATTCACCGCTTGGTCTCGAGGTAGCGTGCTGCCTTATCGCGCAGCAGGCCCGGGTTCGATCTCCGGTAGGGACAAGTTTCCTGGGTGAGGTTTTTTCCCGGGTTTTTCCTCACCTATAAGATAAATGTCAGGAAACTCTAAGGCCTAACGGTCTCCCAAAGCCATCTGGTCATCATAATTATCAATATCATATTCGCCTAATTAGATAAGTTTAGTTTAAGACCTCTCCTGGCGCATCATTACCATCCAAGCGCCCCAACCTCAGAAGTGGGTTATAAGTACGCCATACCCGGAGAGAACACCAGAAACGTCGAAATGACAACCTGGGGCATTAGAAAATGAAGGATTTGAAAAGTTGCGTTTCCAATAGTAATGCCTGATTTCCTGTAATATCACAATACAATCAAGTGAATAGCCATATATCTAATTTACAGTGTAGTTTGTTGTAGTATGGCCATACCATGTTGAAAATACCGGTTCTCGTCCGATCACCGCAGTCAAGCAACATTGGGCGTGGTTAGTACTTGGATGGTGACCGCTTGGGAACACCACGTGCTGTTGGCAACCTTTTTTACGTGCATGGAAACTTCTTGTAGGAAAGCCAGAAGGAAAACGCCCTGTTGGTAGACCAAGAATGAGGTGGGAGAACAACATTAACTATGATTTGAGGGAAGTAGATTATACAGGGAATGATTGGAAAGCATTAGCTCTGGATAGGGATGTATGGAGAGCTTATGTCCGCGCGGCCATGAACCTACGGGTACGATAGTGCCAGTGAGTAAGTAAGTAAGTATGAGGCTGTAAAGCAAGCAGTTAGGTGTGTTGTAGTGTTTGTTACAGATAACCGTGTTATAAAGAGGCTGAGAAGGGGATTTCTTAGTCCCGGAGTGTGGGGGAGGAATGATGCATATCTCGACGACACATAAGGGGTTGACATGGCGCACGTTATCTTCATGATTTATATCACGTGGGGATGAACACACCTACACAAAAGACAATATTATTAATCTTTCTATTTAATGTAAGTCGCACGCTCTTACTACGGATAATGTTTGTCTTAGAAAGCATACATTAAGTTTCCTGTTAAGATTCGAAAACCGAACCAAAAATTCTGTATTTCTTTCCATACCTATGCAAACATTACAGTAATATTTTATATACTGTAGGCTCTGCATATAATTAGATTGCAATACAATTATGCAGTCTTAGTTGCCGAATTTGACTGCCTTTCAAAAGTGTTTTTCCTCCTTGTGTTATTTTCATGGAGCCGTATACACATGTGGATAGATGTAAACATTTATAAATAAACGATTTAAGAAAACATAGGATTGGTCTGTAAAATGTGTTTTAATTTTAAAATAAATAATTCAAGGGTTACTGGTGTGACATTTTTGTAGGCCTATAATGACATCGTTAAAATTTAGTTATTTAAATACTGGAATTTTACACTTTGACCCTTAGGAATATTATTGTGTCAGCCCTTTTACAGCCACAGTTGTAAAGTTAAAATAAAACATTGGGAACAGATGACTTATCACAATTAAAAAAAAATTGTTTGTTTTATCTGATCTAGTTAAGACCATAAGGCCTTCTCTTCCACTTCGCGATGTTAAATTATACATACAGTTTATTAACAGGGTTCGGGTTTTATGCACCGAAACTTAAGATTGCAACATTGTATAGTAAGACTTTTTTCTTCAATCAATTCAAAATAATTTGTCTGCAGTTTTATAGATGTAACTTAAAAAACTTAATGAATGTATTTTTACACGCTTTATATTAGCTTTACCTGTAACGGAATCTTTCAACACGATTTTCACCCACTTAAAAACATTGGATCGACTTGAAACTTTGCATACTTGTAAAGAACCAATGACATACAATAATTTCATATACAATAGGTTGCGGACTTACCGACTTTTTAGTCCATCGTTGTAAGAAATTAATATATCCTCTCGTAGCTCAGTCGGTAGAGCGGTGAACTGTAGTGGTATAATTTCAGTAAGCCATAGGTCGCTGGTTCATATCCGGCCCGGAGGGCTTTTTAGAAGAGTATTATTTTACCTCATACTACAATAGTATCAAATTTAAAGATATTTACATTTTTATTTTATTCCGTACAATATTAATGACAATTTTCTAAACTTACCTCATTGTAATTTATCCAAAAAAAAATATGAGAAGGATACGATTAACTGTAACTATTCATCTACATTAAAATATTTAAAAATATTATAATGATGTTAGATAATAATAATTTGAAACATATAATTATATTCGTGCCTAGACACTAAAATACTCTTGATGTCCCAACTCCTTTCAAAAAACGTAAACTGAAAATATATAAAACTATTATTCTACCAGTTATATTATATGGGTGCGAAACATGGACTCTTACTTTAAGGGAGGAAAGGAGATTACAAGTATTTGAGAATAAAGTACTTAGGAAAATTTTTGGACCAAAGAGAGAGAACAGACAGGTGAATGGAGAAGACTTCTTAACAATGAACTACTTGGTCTTTATGGGAAGCCATATATAATAAGAACAGTTAAGTCTCGTAGACTGAGATGGGCAGGACATGTTGCACGTATGGGGAATAAGATGTGCACGGAAGCTTCTTGTAGGAAAACCAGAGGAAAAACGCCCAGTTGGTAGACCAAGAATGAGGTGGGAGAATAACATTAACTATGATTTGAGGGAAGTAGATTATACAGGGAATGATTGGAAAGCATTAGCTCAGGATAGGGATGTATGGAGAGCTTATGTCCGCGCGGCATGAACCTACAGGTTCGATAGTGCCAGTGAGTAAGTAAGTAAGACACTAAAAATATCCTAAGAAATTCAATTTTATGGGATTCCGGTTTATGACAATCAATTAAACTAATATTAAAAAAATAAATAATAGTTAAAAAAAACTAAAAAACACGCTTTATTAGAAAACCAAACTAAAAAATAAAAATAAATAATAGTTTAAAAAACTAAAACAAGACGCTTTATTAGAAAACCGAACTAAAAAATGAAAAAATAATTTTAGTTTCCAACACGCTTGGGATAAAATTAAAGTGGTCAACAAAAAAATCATCTCCAACATATCTAGAATAAAACTGGAGTTATCTACAAAAACATAATTTTACCATCAAAAGCGTGGGGTGCTCTTTAGGGTTTTTACGTTTTCTCTTAGAGACTTACTTTTACCAATATCTGTATATTATCAATATATTAATTGATAAAAGCACCCCACGCTTTTGATGGTAAATTATTTTTTTGTAGATAACTATAGCTTTATTCTAGATGTGCTGGAGAAGATTTTTTTGTTGACCACTTTAATTTTATCCGAAGCTTGTTGGAAATTAAAATTATTTTTCATTTTTAGTTTGGTTTTCTAATAAAGCGTGTTGTTTTAGTTTTTAAACTATTATTTATTATTTATTAATGATATTATTTACATAGTACTTTCGTATCAGGAAACAAATTATGTTTCATTACACAAACATACTAATCTATGCTGCAGTCTTAGCTTTTAATGCATAAAAATCCGGGCCTTACTTATTAACAACTATGAATTATGTACAACTTGATTAATAATGCATGATATGTATAGGCTGCACAATACACAGATGATAAGGATAAAAAAACATCAATAGCGAAATACGGACGAATTGTTGTTATAGAATGAAAGTAGGCCTAGTGTAGTATTTTTGAGAAGAAAGTAGGCCTACAAAAATAAAAAAAAATTGTATTGGATGTAAAAATAGTAGTAGTAGTAGTAGTAGTAGTAGGACTTTATTAGACAAAAAGTAAGGTATTTGCAATATTATTTACAAATATGGGTCGCACGGGCAGTAAGCCGTACGTGCTGTTGACAGTCCGTTACAATAAAGTAGTAATTGGTACTAGTGTAAAGAAAAATAAACAACAAAAAAATCAATAACATTACAATTACATAAAGAAAACACAATAATATTACAATTAAATAATAACGGAATAGCATTATACACTAAAAAAACATTAGCATTACAATTACATAAAGAAAACACAATAATATTACAATTAAATAATAACACAATACCATTATACACTAAAAAACATTAACATTACAATTACATAAAGAAAACACAATAATATTACTTACTTACTTACTTACTCACTCACTCACTGGCACTATTGGCCACGTAGGTTCATGGCCGCGCGGATATAAGCTCTCCATAAATCCCTATTCTGAGCTAATGCTTTCCAATCATTCCCTGTATAATCTACTTCCCTCAAATCATAGTTAATGTTGTTCTCCCACCTCATTCTTGGTCTACCAACTGGGCGTTTTCCCTCAGGCTTTCCCACAAGAAGCTTCCATGCACGTCTTTCATTCCCCATACGCGCAACATGTCCTGCCCATCGCAGTCTACGAGACTTAACTGTTCTTATTATATCTGGCTTCCTATACATACCATGTAGTTCATTGTTATGTAGTCTTCTCCATTCACCTGTCTGTTCATCTCTCTTTCGTCCAAAAAATTTCCTAAGTACTTTATTCTCAAATACTCGTAATCTCCTTTCCTCCCTTAAAGTAAGAGTCCAATGTTTCGCACCCATATAATATAAATGGTAGAATAATAGTTTTATATTTTCAGTTTTACGTTTTTTGAAAGGAGTTGGGACATCAAAAGTCTCTGCAATGCATAATAGCATGCATTTCCAGAATTGAGCCTATGTTTAATTTCTTTGTGCATCTCATTCCTATTTGTGATTATTGTTCCTAGGTATTTGAATTCAGCCACTTCCTCAAAATTTCCCTCATTTGTCATTAGCTGTCCATTTCTATAATGTAATGTATTTCTATGTGTGACCATATATTTAGTTTTATTGATATTTACTTCCAGTCCTAATTTCTTAGTGTAATTCAATAGTGTGTGCGTGTTGGCCTTTAGTATCTCCTCGCTATCGACCAGCAATACTACATCATCAGCATAAACTAACAGCTTATTGATACCATTCAGTTGTAAGCCTTCCTCATTCTCTAAAGATTTAATGGCATGCTCTAGTACAAAATTAAATAGTAGAGGAGATAGTGCATCTCCTTGCTTAAACCCATTCTGGATTATAAAAGTGTCTGAAAACTGTTTGCCTACACGCACCGTACTCTTTGAGCCATTTAGACACATTCGTATAAGTCTAACTAACTTTTTAGGAATTCCGAACTCCAGCAGGATACTATATAACTTCTCCCTCTTAACGGAATCATATGCTTTTTTGAAGTCTACATATAGTTGATGTGCAGTACCATTATATTCCCATTTCTTTTCTAAAATCTGTCTTATACTAAAAATCTGATCTGTTGTAGATCTGTTTCTTCTAAATGCACATTGATGATCTCCTAGAATGTCATCAATATAGGGAGTAAGTCTGCTTACTAATATATTTGTTAGAATTTTGTATGAAGTTGAAAGTAATGAGATGCCCCTATAGTTGTTGCAATCAGTTTTATCTCCTTTCTTATAGATTGGTACGATAATTGATTCCTTCCATTCATCTGGAAGAGCTTCTTTTTTCCAAATCATACTAAGCAACCAGCGTATCTTGTCCATCAATTTTTCTCCCCCTGATTTTATCAGTTCTGCTGGGATCTCATCTGAACCTGATGCTTTATACATCTTCAATTTTTCAATCGCCATTTCAACTTCTAATGCACTTTGCTCTGCGACTGGCATTTCTGCTGTCTGTAACTTATCCTCCTCAATGTCCTGTTCTGTATGTACATTAATAGCTGATTAAAGTAACTTTTCCATCTATTTAATATACTTCTAGAATCTGCAATCATATCCCCATTTTCATTCCGAATTATGTTTGTTCTAGCCTGAAACCCTTTCTTCTCTATACTAATTCCCTGATATAATTCTCTAATGTTCCTATTTTTTTGCATTCATTTCAAGATCATTAATCCTTTCTCTCAAATATTCCCTCTTTTTACTCTTAGAACTTGGTGGTTTCCCGTCTAATACTACCCAATTGCTCTAAATTTACCTTATTTGGCTCGTGTAACCATTTCATTTTTGCTAACTTTCTTTTCTTTACAATGTCGGCACATTCCTCATCAAACCATTTCTTGTTTTGCCTCTTTTTTAAACAACCAATGCTTTCTGATGCTGACAATTTAATAGTATCTCTTATAGCCTCCCATTCTTTATTTATATCAGTTTCTTCCTCGTTTACCACATTGTCATCCGAAGATTCTAGTATTTCAAATCTATTAGCAATTTTGATTTGGTATTCTTGCCGCATTTCATCATTTTTCAAGTTTTTTAATTCATATTTTTCAGAATCATCTTTAGCATTTGTTCCTCTCATAAGCGAT
>JASPKZ010000392.1:0-25784 GCA_030220185.1 Diploptera punctata | reverse complement strand
TCAGATTAATCAAATTTCAAATTGATTTTTCATGGTTACGTATTACAGATAACAAAAAATGAAAAATCTCGAATATAAGAGATCTGCATAATAACATTCCTGAGACTGTGTAAAGCGTTTATGATGTAAAAAATCCAGTATAAGTACAGAATTTCAATTTTTTGTTGGAAAATGTTGTATTTTTACAAATTGACCAGAAAATTTCAATTTTTTCGGAACTTCATGAAATGCAAAAATACTATCTATAGACTGTGTCCGTGATTGATAATGCAAACGATCCGGAATAAATCCAGAATTTAAAAATTGAGCTTTCCGTGGTTGTCTTACAGATTAACAAAACATGTAAAAATTCTCGATTATTAAGATATTGCAAAATTGCTTCCTTGAGACTGCGTAAAGCGTTTATGATGAAAAAAATCCAGTATATGAAGAGAATTTCAAAATTGTGTCGCAAAATGTTATATTCTACAGTCTGAACGAGAAACTGTCAATTATTCGAAACTTCAAAAAATGCAAAAAACTATCCAGAGACTGTGTCCAGGATTGATATCCAAACAATCCGGTCTAATTCCAGAATTTAAAAATTGAGTTTTCCGTGCTTATCGTCTTACAGATTACAAAAAATGTAACAATTTTCTGTTATTAAGAAATTGCAAATTACTATCTTGACAGAGTGTAAAACGTTTATAATGCATAAAATGCAGTCTAAGTACAGAATTTCAAAATTATGTTGTACAATGTTACAGTTTGTCGAGAAAGTCAACATTTTCGACACTTCAAGAAATGCGAAAATACTATCTAGAGACTGTATCGTCTTACAGATTAACAAAAAAGTAAAAATTCTCGATTTTTAAGAAAATTGAAAAATACTTTCTTGAGACTGTGTAAAGCGTTTATGATGCAAAAAAACCAGTATAAGAGCAGAATTTCAAAATTGTGTAGGAAAATGTTATATTCTTACAGTTTGACGAGAAAATGTCTAATTTTTCGAAACTTCAAAAATAATATCTAGAGACTGTATCCGGGATTTATAATGCTAAAAAATTCGGACAAAATCCAAAATTTCAAAATCAAGTTTTCCGTGTTTATCGTCTTACAGATTAACAAAACAATGCAAAAATTCTCGATTATTAAGAAATTGCAAAATTACTTTCTTGAGACTGTGTAAAGCGTTTATAATGCATAAAATGCAGTATAAGTACAGAATTTCAAAATTGTGTTGTACAAAGTTATAGTCTCACCAGAAAATGTCAAAATTTTCGAAACTTCAAAAAATGCAATAATATTATCTAGAGACTGTGTCTGGGATTTATAATGCAAAAAATTCGGACTGAATCCAAAATTTCAAAATCAAGTTTTCCGTGTTTATCGTCTTACAGATTAACAAAACAATGTAAAAATTCTCGACTATTAAGAAATTGCATAATTACTTTCTTGACACAGTGTAAAGCGTTTATAACGCATAAAATGCAGTCTAAGTACAGAATTTCAAAATTGTGTTGTACAAAGTTATAGTCTCACTAGAAAATGTCAAAATTTTCGAAACCTCAAAAAATGCAATAATATTATCTTGAGACCGTGTCCGGGATTTATAATGCAAACAATTCGGACTAAATTCAAAATTTAAAATTTGAGTTTTCCGTGGGTATTGTCTTACAGATTAACAAGAAAATGTAAAAATTCTCGATTATTAAGAAATTCCGAAATTGCTCTCTTGAGACAGCGTGAAGCGTTTATAATGCATAAAATGCTGTATAAGTACAGAATTTCAAAATTGTGTTTTACAATGTTATAGTTTGACCCGAAAGTGTCAAAATTTTCGTAACTTCAAAAAATGCAAAAATACTATCTAGAGTCTGTGTCCGGGATTTATAATGCAAAAAATCTGGTCTAAATCCAGAATTTCAAAATTGAGTTTTCCATTTTTATCATCTTACAGATAAACAAAAAAATGTAAAAATTCTCGATTATTAAGAAACTGCAAAATTGCATTCTTGAGTCTGTGTAAAGCGTTTATGATGCAAAAAATTCAGTATAAGTACAGAATTTCAAAATTGTGTTGTAAAATGTTGTATTCTTACAGTTTGACCACAAAATGTCAAATTTTTCGAAACTTCAAAAAATGCAAAAATACTGTCTAGATACTGTGTCCAGGATTGATAACGCAAACAATCTGGTCTAAATCCAGAATTTAAAAATTGAGTTTTCTGAGGTTATCGTCTTACAAATTATCAAAAAAGTGTAAAAAATCTCGATTATTAAGAAATTGCAAAATTACTTTCTTCAGACAGTGTAAAGCGTTTATAATGCATAAAATGCAGTCTATGTAGAGAATTCAAAATTATGTTGTACAATGTTATAGTTTGACCAGAAAATGTCAAAATTTTCGAAACCTCAAAAAATGCAAAAATACTATCTAGAGACTGTGTCCGGTATTTATAATGCAGAAATTTGGTCTAAATACAGAATTTAAAAATTGAGTTTTCCGTGGTTATCGTCTTACAGATTAACAAAAAAATGTAAAAATTCTCTATTATTAACAAATTGCAAAATTACTATCTTGACAGGGTGTAAAGCGTTTATAATGCATAAAATCCAGTCTAAGTACAGAATTTCAAAATTGTGTTGTAAAATGTTACAGTTTGACCAGAAAATTTCAAAATTTTCGACACTTCAAGAAATGCGAAAATACTATCTAGAGACTGTATCCAGGACTTATAATGCAAACAATCCGGTCTAATTTCAGAATTTCAAAATTGAGTTTTCCGTGGTTATCAATTTAGAGATTAACAAAGAAATGTAAAAATTCTCGATTATTAAGAAATTGCAAAAATACTTTCTTGAGACTGTGTAAAGCGTTTATGATGCAAAAAATCCAGTAGAAGTGCAGAATTTCAAAATTGCGTAGGAAAATGTTATAACTTACAGTTTGACGAGAAAATGTCAAATTTTTCAAAACTTCAAAAAATGCAAAAACACTATCTAGAGACTGTGACCGAGTTTTATAATGCAAAAATTCGGACTAAATCCAAAATTTCAAAATCGACTTTTCCGTGTATATCGTATTAGAGATTAACAATTCTCGATTATTAAGAAATTGCAAAATTATTCTTGAGACAGCGTAAAGCGTTTATGATGCAAAAAATTCAGTAGAAGTACAGAATTTCAAAATTGTGTTGTGAAATGAACTATTCTTACAGTTTGACGAGAAATTGTCAAATTTTTCGAAACTTCAAAAATGCAACGATACTGTCTAGAGACTGTGTCCAGGATTGATATTGCAAACAATCCGGTCTAAATCCAGAATATAAAAATTGAGTTTTCCTAGGTTATCGTCTTACAGATTAACAAAAAAATGTAAATATTCTCGATTATTAAGAGATTGCAAAACTAGTTTCTTGACTGTGTAAAGAGTTTATGATGCAAAAAATCCAGTATAAGTACAGATTTTCAAAATTGTGTTGTAAAATGTTACATTCTTACAATTTGCCCGGAAAACATCAAATTTTTCGAAACTTCAAAAAATGCAATAATACTATCTACAGACTGTGTCTAGGATTGATAATGCAAACGATCCGGACTAAATCCAGAATTTAAAAATTGAGTTTTCCGTGGTTGTCTTACAGATTAACAAAATATATAAAAATTCTCGATTATTAAGATATTGCAAAATTGCGTCCTTGAGACTGTGTAAAGCGTTTATGATGCAAAAAATCCAGTATAAGTACAGAATTTCAAAATTGTGTTGTAAAATGTTGTATTCTTACACTGTGACCAGAAAATGCCAAAGTTTTCGAAACTTCAAGAAATACAGAAATACTATCTACAGACTGTGTCCGGGATTTTGATAATGCAAACAATCCGGTCTAATTCCAGAATTTAAAAATTGATTTTTCCGTGTTTATCATCTTACAGATTAACAAAAAATGTAGAAATTCTCGATTATTAAGAAATTGCAAAATTGCTTTCTTGAGAATGTGTAAAGCGTTTATGATGCAGAAAATCCAGTATAAGTGCAGAATTTCAAAATTGTGTTGTAAAATGTTGTATTCTTACAGCTTGAACACAAAATGTCAAGTTTTTCGAAACATCAAAAAATTCAAAAATACTATATACAGACTGTGTCCAGGATTGTTAATGCAAACAATCCGGTCTAAATCCAGAATTTAAAAAATTGAGTTTTGCGACTGGCGGTTGTTGATCATCTACCTCTGTGATTGACACATGTGGATGTGAAGGGCCAGCAGCCGGCTGGTAAAAGGGCAACCGCTAAAAAGTGGAAAGACCCTCAATCGGAGTTTTGCGAGGTTATCGTCTTACAGATTAACAAAAAAAATGTAAAAATTCTCGATTATTAAGAAATTGCAAAATTACTTTCTTGAGACAGTGTAAAGCGATTATAATGCATAAAATCCACTCTAAGAACAGAATTTCAAAATTGTGTTGTACAGTTTTATAGTTTGACCAGAAAATGTCAAAATTTTCTAAATTTCAAAAAATGCAATAATACTAACTAGAGACTGTGTCCGGGATTTATAATGCAAAAAATCCGGTCTAAATCCAGAATTTCAAAATTGAGTTTCCGTGGTTATCATCTTACAGATTATCAAAGAAATGTAAAACTTCGCGATTATTAATATATTGCAAAATTGCTTTCTTCAGACTGTGTACAGCGTTTATGATGCAAAAAATCCAGGATTAGTACAACATAATTTCAATATTGTGTTGTAAAATGTTGTATTCTTACAGTTTGACCACAAAACGTCAAATTTGTCGAAACTTCAAAAAATTCAAATATTCTATCTAGAGACTGTGTCCGGGATTGATAATGCAAACAATCCGGGCAAAATCCAGAATTTAAAAATTGAGTTTTCCGAGGTTATCGTCTTACAGATTAAAAACATGTAAAAATTCTCGATTATTAAGAAATTGCAAAATTACATTCTTGACACAGTGTAAAGCGTTCATAATGCATAAAATGCAGTCTAAGTACAGAATTTCAAAATTGTGTTGTACAAAGTTATAGTCTCACCAGAAAATGTCAAAATTTTCGAAACTTCAAAAAATGCAATAATATTATCTAGAGACTGTGTCCGCGATTTATAATGCAAAAATTCGGACTGAATCCAAAATTTCAAAATCAAGTTTTCCGTGTTTATCGTCTTACAGATTAACAAAACAATGTAAATATTCTCGATTACTAAGAAATTGCAAAACTACTTTCTTGAGACAGCGTAAAGCGTTTATAATGAATAAAATGCAGTATAAGTACAGAATTTCAAAATTGTGTTGTACAATGTTATAGTTTGACCAGAAAATGTCAACATTTTCATAACTTCAAAAAATGCAAAAATACTGTCTAGAGTCTGTGTCCGGGATTTATAATGCAAAAAATTAGGCCTAAATCCAGAATTTCAAGATTGAGTTTTCCGTGTTTATCATCTTACAGATTAACAAATAATGTAAAAATTTCTCGATTATTAAGAAATTGCGAAATTGCTTTTTTGAGACTGTGTAAAGCGTTTATGATGTACAAAATTCAGTATAAGTACAGAATTTCAAAAATGTGTTGTAAAATGAGCTATTCTTACAATTTGACGAGAAAATGTCAAATTTTTTGAGAGTTCAAAAAATGCAAAAATACTATCTAGAGACTGTGTCCAGGATTGATAATGCAAACAATCCGGTATAAATCCAGAATTTAAAAATTTAGTTTTCCGTGGTTATCAATATACAGATTAACAAAAAAATGTAAAAATTCTCGATTATTAAGAAATTTCAAAATTACTTTGTTGAGACATTGTATAGCGTTTATAGTGCATAAAATCGAGTCTAAGTACAGAATTTCAAAATTGTGTTGTACAATGTTATATTCTGACGAGAAAAAGTTAACATTTTCGAAACTTAAAAAAAATGCAATAATACTAACTAGAGACTGTGTCCGGGATTTATAATGCAAACAATTCGGACTAAATCAAAAATTTCAAATTTGAGTTTTCCGTGGGTATCGTCTTACATATTAACAAAAAAATGTAAAAATTCTCGATTATTAAGAAATTCCAAAATTGCTTTCTTGAGACAGCACAAAGCGTTTATAATGCATAAAATGCAGTATAAGTACTGAATTTCAAAATTGTGTTGTACATTGTTATATTGTTATAGTTTGACCAGAAAATGTGAAAATTTTCGTAACTTCAAATGCAAAAATACTATATAGAGACTGTGTCCGGGATTTATAATGCAACAATTCGGATTAAATCCAAAATTTGAAAATTGAATTTTTCCGTGGTTATAGTCTTACAGATTAACAAATAAAATGTAAAATTCTCGATTATTAAGAAATTGCAAAATTAGTTTCTAGAGAATGTGTAAAGCGTTTATGATGCAAAAAATCGAGTTTAAGTACAGAATTTCAAAATTGTGTCGTAAAATGTTATATTCTTACAGTTTGACCTGAAAACATGAAATTTTTCGAAACTTCAAAAAATGCAAAAATACTATCTTTAGACTGTGTCCGGGATTGATAATGCAAACAAGCCGGTCTAAATCCAGAATTTAAAAATTGAGTTTTCCGTGGTTGTCTTACAGGTTAACAAAAAATGTAAAAATTCTCGATTTTTAAGAAATTGAAAAATTGCTTTCTTGAGATTGTGTAAAGCTTTTATGATGCAAGAAATCCAGTATAAGAACAGAATTTCAAAAATGTGTTGTAAAATGTTGTATTCTTAGATTTTGACCGAAAAATGTCAAATTTTTCGAAACTTAAAAAATGCAAAAATACTATCTAGAGACTGCGTCCGGGATTGATTAATGCATACAATCCGGTCTAAATCCAGAATTTAAAAATTGAGTTTTTCGAGGTTATCGTCTTACAGATTAACAAAAAAATTAAAAATTCTCTATTATAAAGAAATTGCAAAATTGCTTTCTTGAGACAGCGTAAAGCGTTTATAATGCATAAAATGCAGTATAAGTACAGAATTTCAAAATTGTGTTTTACAATTTTATAGTTTGACCAGAAAATGTCAAAATTTTCGTAACTTCAAAAAATGCAAAAATACTATCTAGAGTCTGTGTCCGAGATTTATAATACAAAATATCCGGTCTAAATCCAGAATTTCAAAATTGAGTTTCCCGTGTTTATCATCTTACATATTAACAAAAAATGTAAAAATTCTCGATTATTAAGAAATTTCGAAATAACTTTCTTGAGACAGTGTATAGCGTTTATAATGCATAAAATCCAGTCTAAGTACAGTATTTCAAAATTGTGTTGTACAATGTTATAGTTTGACCAGAAAATTGTGAAAATTTTCGAAAAAAAATGGAATAATACTAACTAGAGACTGTGTCCGGGATTTATAATGCAAAAATACCGGTCTAAATCCAGAATTTCAAAATTGAGTTTTCCGTGGTTATCATCTCACATATTAGAAAAAAAATGTAAAAATTCTCTATTACTAAGAAATTGAAAAATTGCTTTCTTGAGACTGTGTAAAGCGTTTATAATGTATAAAATCCAGTCTAAGTACAGAATTTCAAAATTGTGTTGTACAATTTTATAGTTTGACCAGAAAATGTCAACATTTTCGAAACTTCAAAAAATGCAATAATACTAACTATAGACTGTGTCCGGGATTTATAATGCAAAAAATCCGGAATAAATCCAGAATTTCAAAATTGAGTTTTCCGTGGTTATCATCTTACAGATTATCAAAAAATGTAAAACTTCTCGATTATTAAGAAATTGCAAAATTGCTTTCTAGAGACTTTGTAAAGCGTTTATGATGCAAAAAATCCAGGATAAGTACATAATTTCAATATTGTGTTGTACAATGTTGTATTCTTACAGTTTGACCACAAAACGTGAAATTTTTCGAAACTTCAAAAAATTAAAAAATACTATCTAGAGACTGTGTCCGGGATTGATAATGCAAACAATCTGGTCAAAATCCAGAATTTAAAATTTGAGTTTTCCGAGGTTATCGTCTTACAGATTAACAAAAAAATGTAAAAATTCTCGATTATTAAGAAATTGCATAATTACTTTCTTTACACAGTGTTAAGCGTTTATAATGCATAAAATGCAGTCTAAGTCCAGAATTTCAAAATTGGGTTGTACAAAGTTATAGTTTGACCAGAAAATGTCAAAAATTTTCGAAACTTCAAAAAATTCAATAATATTATCTAGAGACTGTGTCCGGGATATATATTGCAAACAATTCGGACTAAATCCAAAATTTCAAATTTGAGTTTTCCGTGGTTGTCTTACAGATTAACAAAAAATGTAAAAATTCTCGATTATTAAGAAATTACAAAATTACTTTCTTGAGACTGTGTAAAGCCTTTATGATGCAAAAAAATCCAGTATAAATACAGAATTTTTAAAAATTGTGTTGTAAAATGTTGTTTTCCTACAGTTTGACCAGAAAATGTAAAATTTTCGAAACTTCAAAAAATGCAAAAATACTATCTAGAGACTGTGTCCGGGATTGTTAATGCAAACAATCCGGTCTAAATCCAGAATTTAGAAATTGACTTAGTCTTACAGATTAACAAAAAAGTTAAAAAATTTTCGATTATTAAGAAATTGCAAAAATTACTTTCTTGAAACAGTGTAAAGCATAGAGAACGATAGAGGACGAGAAATTGAAATTGAATAGTTATATTTTTACTGCATAGAAGTAAATTATAATTTACTACAATTTTACGCAGAAAGTGAAGCTGAAGAATATACATAATGGAAGGTAAGTCCATGATTGCATATATGGTTGCTTTTATCTGAAATAGGTTATATGTTTTACTTTAAAAAAAACTGTTTTGAAATAAAAAACTATGATACATTAATTATATAAAATGGTATGTGTTAGTGCATTGGTTTACGTCATGACATTATCATGCTTATGAATAAATTAGAATACCGTACTTTGGAAAAACTGTTATCAATGCCTCTCATTTATCTCTAACCTATAATATTTTAATGTGTACTGATTATTCAATATTTCTTTTACAGAATAAATCAAGCTGTCAGGATCAAACCCTATGGGTGTAACTTCTTATGGCAGTTTGGGAAGTGGCATGCAAATACTAAAGATGTATAAAATTCTAGGTATGTAAATAAGTGTATTGTGAATAATGCTACTATATCCACTTTACTTGCTTAGCATAATATAATCTAAGAAAAACTTTAGTTTGATTTCCACCATAAATTGACCTACAGAATAACTGTGCATGGGAAAGCTGTGCACACGTGTTTATGTTTATAGAGTTGTCGTTAGCCCCACACAGCTGTGAAATTGATATGACCAACCTTTGCAATAAATTCCCAAATGATTATTAGAAATGGATATATACTAACTTTTCCCTTCATAACCCAACAAAAATAAATAAAATTCATATTATTTAATAAGTGTATACTATTCTGATGTACACTAACTCTAATACCAACCTAACAAAATGAAGATAAATTCCCGATTAAATTAAATAACAGATTTTCTGAAGAAGGAATTATAAATCGTGGCGTGAGACAAGGCTGCCCCCTATCCCCAACACTTTTTGCAATTTATATCAATGAAGTAATATGTTGCTGGAACAAAACATATAAATTTGGAATAAGAATATCAGAAAATAGAAAATTAAACACCATATTGTTTGCAGATGACCAAATAATAATAGCAAATTCCGAAGATAATCTACAGAAAGGTCTGTATGAACTTACCAAAATTACAGAAGAATATGGATTAAAGATATCTACAGAAAAAACAAAAATTATGGCATTTCAAGGTGTAGATCCTGTCAGAAGTAAAATTGTACTGGACAATAAAATTTTGGAGCAGGTGAATAATTTTACATATCTAGGATGCAATATCTCATATGAAGAAGAAAAGGATGTAAATGCAAAAATATCTAAATTTTTAAGAATTTTAGGGTTAATAAATTCTATCTTCAAGCCACAGTTAGTCCAAAAGCATTCAAGACTGAAAGTGTATAAAACACTGGCTCTTCCAACTCTTTTGTATGGTAGCGAAGTATGGACGTTGAAACAGAAGGATATACAGAGACTTAGATCTGCTGAAATGAGATATCTTCGGAGGACTGCAGGATACACACTACTAGATCACAAAAAAAATGAAGACATCTTAGAAGAATTACACATGGAATCTTTAGAAAACAAAATTTCTGATTATAAGTCAAGATGGATGCAACATGTTCATCGAATGGAAGATCACAGAATACCCAAACAAATGTTAAGATATCAACCTGCAGGAAGAAGAAGACCAGGACGTCCACTCAAAAGACTTCTGGATGGTGTTTCTCTTGAGGCCGAAACAGGTCAACAAATGGCCTAAATTCGTGAATGTACTATGATGATGATGATGATGAAATATGATATGGAATTAATTGCGAATGTTGGTAACACTGATTTCACAGATTTTTTTGTGGACATTACATTAAGCATTTGCACATCTCACGCATGCACACTGTGGTTCTGTAGAACTGGAAAAAGTCGGTTATATGTGTCAGTTCCATAGAATCGCAGTGCACAAGAGCGAGTTGCGGGAATTGCCATAATGGTTAATATAGCCTCCGGTAGATGGCTCAGCAGTCGGCGTTACCAACTTTGGGAATAAATTTCCAAATGCAAAAAAAAAAAAAATGAACGTTAACTAACTTGCCAATTTCTAACTAAAGAAAACAATTTACATGCATATTATTTATTCCCAAATGCTTAAAAAAATGGACGTAAACCAACTTCCCATTTCCTAACGTAACAAAGCAATTTACATGCATACTATTTAATAAACTATAAACTAATTTTACGTACACTAACACTAAATATGGTTTCAAATTATTTTCAAATGGTGGCAACATTGGAACAACATGGGAAAGTAGCAAGCAAGTAATTTATCCATGATCATGTTATCCATGAAAATGTCAATTTTTTGAAAATTCAAGAAATGCAAAAATACTATCTGGAGACTGTGTCCGGGATTTATAATGCAAACAATACGGTCTAAATCCAAAACCTCAAAATAGAGTTTTCCGTGGTTATCGTCTTACAGATTAACAAAAAAATGTAAAAATTCTCGATTATTAAGAAATTGCAAAATTACTTTCTTGATACAGTGTGAAGCGTTTATAATGCAGCAAATCCAGTAAAAGTGCAGATTTTCAAATTTGTGTTGGAAAATGTTATATTCCTACAGTTTGGCCAGAAAATGTCAAATTTTTCGAAACTTCGTTGATAATGCAAACAATCCAGTATCAATCCAGAATTTCAAACTTCAGTTTTCCGTGGTTATCGTGTTACAGATTAACAAAAAAATGTAAAAATTCTCGAATTTTAAGTAACTGCATAATAACTTTTCTGAGAATGTGAAATGCGTTTATCGTGTAAAAAAACCGGTATAAGTACAGAATTTCAAATTTGTGTTGGAAAATTCTTACAGTTTGAGCAGAAAATGTGAATTTTTTTAGAAACTTCATGAAATGCAAAAATACTATCTACAGACTGTGCCCGGGATTTATAATGCAAACAATTCGGACTAAATCCAAAAATTTCAAAATTGAGTTTTCCGTGGTTATCTAAATGTAAAAATTCTCGATTATTATGAAATTGCAAAATTACTTTCTTGATACAGTGTAAAGCGTTTATGATACAACAAATCCAGTAAAAGAGCAGAATTTCATAATAGATTTGGAATATATTATATCCTTACAGTTAGACCAGAAAATGTCAAATTTTTGGAAACTTCAAAAAATGCAAAAATACTATCTAGAAACTGTGTCCGGGATTGATAATGCAAACAATCCGGTATAAATCCAGATTTCAAAGTTGAGTTATCCTTGGTTATCCTGTTACAAATTAAAAGAAATATGTAAAACATCTCGATAATTAAGAAACTGCATAATAACTGTTCTGAGACTGTGTAAAGCGTTTATGATGCGAATAATCCAGTATAAGTACAGAATTTCAAAACGTTGTTGGAAAATGTTATATTCTTACAGTTTGACCAGAATATGTCAATTTTTTCGAAACTTCAAAAAATGCAAAAATACTATCTAGAAAATGTTTCCGGGATTTATAATGCAAACAGTCCGGTCTAAATGCAAAATTACAAAATTGAGTTTTCCGTGGTTTTCGTCTTACAGATTAACAAAAAAATGTATAAAATCTCGATTATTAAGAAATTGCAAAATTACTTTCATGATACAGTGTAAAGCGTTTATAATGCAACAAATCCAGTAAAAGTGCAGAATTTCAAATTTGTGTTGGAAAATGTTATATTACCATAGTTTGACCACAAAATGTCAAATTTTTCCAAACTTCATTGATAATGCAAACAATCCAGTATATATCCAGAATTTCAAACTTGAGTTTTCCATGGTTATCGTGTTACAGGTTAACAAAAAATGTAAAAATTCTCGAATATTAAGAATCTGCATAATAACATTCCTGAGACTGTGTAAAGCGTTTATGATGTAAAAAATCCAGTATAAGTACAGAATTTCAATTTTTTGTTGGAAAATGTTGTATTCTTACAAATTGACCAGAAAATTTCAATTTTTTCGGAACTTCATGAAATGCAGAAATACTATCTAGAGACTTTGTCCGGGATTTATAATGCAAACAATCCGTTCTAAATCCAAAATTTCAAAATTGATTTTTCCGTGGTTATCGTCTTACAGATTTATAAAAAAGTGTAAGAATTCTCGAGTATTAAGAAATTGCAAAATTACTTTCTTGAGACAGTTTAAAGCGTTTATAATGCATAAAATGCAGTCTAACTACAGATTTTCAAAATTGTGTTGGAAAATGTTATATTCTTACAAATTGACCAGAGAATGTCAATTTTTCGAAACTTCATGAACTGCAAAAATACTATCTAGAGAATGTGTCCGGTGATTCATAATGTAAGCAATACGGTCTAAATCCAAAATCTCAAAATAGAGTTTTCCGTGGTTTTCGTCTTACAGATTAACAAAAAAATGTGTGGCGTGTCATTCCTCCACTCTGTGCCTAACTATTTGTGGCGAGTGAACCACCTTCACTGCTACTGCTACCTTCCGGGATCGTTGGGTTATGTCTATGCTGTACTTAGTAACGTGTTCCTGATATCTAAAGAAGTTATTAATGAGAAAACAGCCTGCCTCGGGCCCATAGAAGGCGGCTAACAATTCATCTTTCTTTTCCAGTTGAACGTGCATATAAATATAAATACTGATTATAAATTGCATAGAATGAAATAACTTCGTTACAGGATAGAGAACAATGATTACTCTTAAATAACAACAAGGGGCTTAATATAAAAGTTAAGCTTTTAATGAAAAACAAGTGTTGATTGTAAAAACAAAGTAATACATGAATAACAAAAGATTGATCTTCGATCAATCGATCAGACATAGATAATAACAAAATATAACTGAATAAATAACATACCATACAAACTGTCACACTCATACATGTCCAAACTCCATTGGAATTCCTTTTTCCATGCTTGATTGGACTAACTCAAATCCGACCATTCCTCGGTCACAATCCACTTGTTTATCTTATAAATCACCATGTTAACTTTGCCGATGCATGGTGTACTTAAGCTGGATTCGGATACTGAATCCACTTCTACACAACATAACGCCACTTGCTAGGCCGATCGAATGATAAGGTTCGTTGAGATTACCAAGCATATAAAAGGTTCGCGAGTAGAGGGGATGTGCGCTATAAAGATGCGCGGAGGAAAGGGTAAAAGGGAAGGGGTAGCCACACGGAACAAGGGACATTGGCAGGCTTCATAAATGTTCTGGAGGAGCACAAAGATGAATAACTGAACCGCAAAAAGGTACTTTCGGTTCAATAGCTCCCCTACACCCTCCGGGTAAAAAGAAAAAGAGTCCATAGGCTTTAAAGTAATGTCCAGTGAAACAATCCCACGTTGGGAGGGGCACATAAACACTATCGGATTCCAGCGGTAACTTTAATGCAAATCTTCCATCGTCCCCAATATCACAATCACCACACTCGCTTTAATGTAGACTATTCATGCGCTGAAAATAAACTCCATTTGATTCAGCCGCCATAGTACAAGTCTGCGGTGTTCCAGGTGAAGGCCCGGGTGACGATATGATAATTGGATTGCCGGATCGCAATCCCGTTCCACCGCTTTTCAAGAATCCGTAGTTCCAAAAGCCACTATGTTGGTCAGCTGGGCACTCGGGGGTCGGCCGGATCCTCCAAGCGCTCGACTGCCCAACACTCCAGGCTTACAAACAGTCGAACTGCCAATGTTTAGGAAAGGTAAACTGAAACAAAGAACAGGCAAAAGCAGGAAAGCAGAACCATAGATATACCAATTCAACATGTGTCATAATACAAAATATCTAGCTTAACATACAGCTCTTTTTTCTACTACAAATATGCTAGAGTTTTACTCCACAGTATTACGTAATTTAATTAGATCAACATGTTGTATTATAATGTGGTCATGGACGCCGACTAACTTCTATTCACCCTTTTTTAGAATTTAGTTTGCGTCTCATTAGCAAGACCTGACCTACATATAAAGAAACTCATTCTGGTAACTCTGACAACAAAAAGGATGGTACAATCAGCTCAAATACTTATATCCATCGGTACTATACTCTAATATCCCAAACAAACATATATATATATATATATATATATATATATAAACAAACCACGTAGATTAAGATCGACACTCTCTAGAAAGATGCCCATACCGCTGACATTTCCAACATTGTAGATTCTTTTTTGATTGCCAAGAAGAACGACTCGCCGAAGTACTAGATTTACTTAAATTGTCAGTTCTACTTCTTTCACTAAAGTCCCTCTGTCTTTCAGCGATCTCGAAATCCGCCACCTTCCTGGCCAAGACACACATTTCGGCTACATTTTGCGGTTTAGTAGCAAAAACCAAATGCTGTCTAGTAGCCGGGGACATATTTTGCAGAATAAGATCAATTAACTTTTCTTCCGAAAATAAAGGTTTCAACACAAGTGAAGCTCCTTGTATGTTGGAGATAAACTCCAACAAAGATTCCTTAGGCATTTGGAATCGTCGTGAGACAAATTTAATCCAAAAGTCTTCCAACAATCTAGGAGGCAACAATGAACACTTCACATGTTCTAAACTCTCCATCCAAGAGAATCTCAACTTAACAACTTGACTCCAGACTTTCAATAGAATTCCTCCGATGCAACTCAAAATCGAGTTTACAAAATACTCATCGGGAACCAATTTCAATTCGAAGAGCGAGTTAATTTTAATGAGGAAGACCACTAGCGATTCCTTATCTTCACCGTCGCAGGGATCAACTTTTCTAATTAACTCTCGGAAAATCCGCTGATTATTCTCTTCCAAAAAAGGAGAAAGGTTGGAGACAGTTCCACTCGAAAAATCTTTGATAGAGCTAAGTCTATGATCACTTATATTCTTATGCTGTTCTGCCAAATAATCCTCTTGATTTGCACTATCTACAATAAACTTACGCTTTATTAACATTTGTTCAGCCGGGGAGAGAGAATTCATATGATTTTTAAGCCGCTGACGTAATATGTTTACATCACCTTCAACCTCAATACCTAGTAGGTTTAACTCTCGAACGAGATTGTCTTTGGATATTACATCTATCCAACTAGGCATGATTACAAAGTATAATAGACACAAGATGTAAACAATTATAGGCGAACGTAGTTTTATATGCATAAATCAGTCTCTGTTATAAAGAAAGATGAGTCAATATTTACGTAACGTAAAGCAAACACGTAAACTAATACTTAATAACTTTACCATAAATATCAAGTATCGAAAACAAGTTATAATCCGCAGGGTAATATCTCTGAAAAGATACAGATTTTCTAATTCTAAATTTCATTAAAGACCATAATACAGAGTTCATACCCTTGTCTTGGTGTTTGAGACCAAAACTCCGAAACTTGAATTAAATTGATACTACAAGAACCACAGTTAATAACATACAGCATATCTTGTAATGTGAAAAACACAAAACAAACGCTTTGCTATCATATGTACTTAGTGAACCCAAAACTACACATCTGCGACCATTTGTGCACATTGAATCCAAAAACATTGAACCCAAAAAAACATTGAACCTAAAAAACCGTTGAACTCAAAAAAAAACTTGAATCCAAAAACCATGTAAACTAAACCCAAAACCCAAAACCACGCTCTGATAAACCAATTGTGGCGTATCATTCCTCCACTCTGTGCCTAACTATTTGTGGCGAGTGAACCACCTTCACTGCTACTGCTACCTTCCGGGATCGTTGGGTTATGACTATGCTGTACTTAGTAACGTGCTCCTGATATCTAAAGAAGTTATTAATGAGAAAACAGCCTGCCTCGGGCCCATAGAAGGCGGCTAACAATTCATCTTTCTTTTCCAGTTGAACGTGCATATAAATATAAATACTGATTATAAATTGCATAGAATGAAATAACTTCGTTACAGGATAGAGAACAATGATTACTCTTAAATAACAACAAGGGGCGTAATATAAAAGTTAAGCTTTTAATGAAAAACAAGTGTTGATTGTAAAAACAAAGTAATAAATGAATAACAAAAGATTGATCTTCGATCAATCGATCAGACATAGATAATAACAAAGTATAACTGAATAAATAACATACCATACAAACTGTCACACTCATACATGTCCAAACTCCATTGGAATTCCTTTTTCCATGCTTGATTGGACTAACTCAAATCCGACCATTCCTCGGTCACAATCCACTTGTTTATCTTATAAAACACCACGTTAACTTTGCCGATGCATGGTGCACTTAAGCTGGATTCGGATACTGAATCCACTTCTACACAACATAACGCCACTTGCTAGGCCGATCGAATGATAAGGTTCATTGAGATTACCAAGCTTATATAAGGTTCGCGAGTAGAGGGGATGTGCGCTATAAAGATGCGCGGAGGAAAGGGTAAAAGGGAAGGGGTAGCCACACGGAACAAAGGACATTGGCAGGCTTCATAAATGTTCTGGAGGAGCACAAAGATGAATAACTGAACCGCAAAAAGGTACTTTCGGTTCAAATGTATAAAATATCGATTATTAAGATATTGCGAAATTACTTTCATGATACAGTGTGGCGTGTAATACCTCCACTCTGACTTAACAATATGTGGCGAATGAACCACCTTCACTGCTACTGCTACCTTCCGGGATCGTTGGGTTATGACTATGCTGTACTTAGTAACGTGTTCCTGATATCTAAAGAAGTTATTAATGAGAAAACAGCCTGCCTCGGGCCCATAGAAAGCGGCTAACAATTCATCTTTCTTTTCCAGTTGAACGTGCATATAAATATAAATACTGATTATAAATTGCATAGAATGAAATAACTTCGTTACAGGATAGAGAACAATGATTACTCTTAAATAACAACAAGGGGCGTAATATAAAAGTTAAGCTTTTAATGAAAAACAAGTGTTGATTGTAAAAATAAAGTAATAAATGAATAACAAAAGATTGATCTTCGATCAATCGATCAGACATAGATAATAACAAAGTATAACTAAATAAATAAACATACCATACAAACTGTCACACTCATACATGTCCAAACTCCATTGGAATTCCTTTTTCCATGCTTGATTGGACTAACTCAAATCCGACCATTCCTCGGTCACAATCCACTTGTTTATCTTATAAATCACCATGTTTAACTTTGCCGATGCATGGTGCACTTAAGCTGGATTCGGATACTGAATCCACTTCTACACAACATAACGCCACTTGCTAGGCCCGATCGAATGATAAGGTTCATTGAGATTACCAAGCTTATAAAAGGTTCGCGAAGTAGAGGGGATGAGCGCTATAAAGATGCGCGGAGGAAAGGGTAAAAGGGGAGGGGTAGCCACACGGAACAAAGGACATTGGCAGGCTTCATAAATGTTCTGGAGGAGCACAAAGATGAATAACTGAACCGCAAAAAGGTACTTTCGGTTCAATAGCTCCCCCTACACCCTCCGGGTAAAAGAAAAAGAGTCCATAGGCTTTAAAGTAATGTCCAGTGAAACAATCGCACGTTGGGAGGGGCACATAAACACTATCGGATTCCAGCGGTATCTTTAATGCAAATCTTCCATCGTCCCCAATATCACAAGCACCACACTCGCTTTAATGTAGACTATTCATGCGCTGAAAATAAACTCCATTTGAATCAGCCGCCATAGTACAAGTCTGCGGTGTTCCAGGTGAAGACCCGGGTGACGATATAATAATTGGATTGCCGGATCGCAATCCCGTTCCACCGCTTTCCAAGAATCCGTAGTTCCAAAACTACTATGTTGGTCAGCTGGGCCCACGGGGGTCGGCCGGATCCTCCAAGCGCTCGACTGCCGAACATTCCAGGCTTACAAAGAGTCGAACTGCCAATGTTTAGGAAAGGTAAACTGAAACAAAGAACAGGCAAAAGCAGGAAAGCAGAACCAGAGATATACTACTTCAACATGTGTCATAATACAAAATATCTAGCTTAACATACAGCTCTTTTTTCTACAAATATGCTAGAGTTTACTCCACAGTATTACGTAATTTAATTAGATCAACATGTTGTATTATAATGTGGTCATGGACGCCGACTAACTTCTATTCACCCTTTTTTAGAATTTAGTTTGCGTCTCATTAGCAAGACCTGACCTACATATAAAGAAACTCATTTCTGGTAAACTCTGACAACAAAAAGGATGGTACAATCAGCTCAAATACTTATATCCATCGGTACTATACTCTAATATCCCAAACAAACTATATATCTAGAGATAATATATATATAAACAAACCACGTAGATTAAGATCGACAACTCTCTAGAAAGATGCCCATACCGCTGACATTTCCAACATTGTAGATTCTTTTTTGATTGCCAAGAAGAACGACTCGCCGAAGTACTAGATTTACTTAAATTGTCAGTTCTACTTCTTTCACTAAAGTCCCTCTGTCTTTCAGCGATCTCAAAATCCGCCACCTTCCTGGCCAAGACACACATTTCGGCTACATTTTGAGGCTTCGTAGCAAAAACCAAATGCTGTCTAGTAGCCGGGGACATATTCTGCAGAATAAGTTCAATTAACTTTTCTTCCGAAAATAAAGGATTCAACACAAGTGAAGCTCCTTGTATATTGGAGATAAACTCCAACAAAGATTCCTTTGGCATTTGGAATCGTCGTGAGACAAATTTAATCCAAAAGTCTTCCAACAATCTAGGAGGCAACAATGAACACTTCACATGTTCTAAACTCTCCATCCAAGAGAATCTCAACTTAACAACTTGACTCCAGACTTTCAATAGAATTCCTCCGATGCAACTCAAAATCGAGTTTACAAAATACTCATCGGGAACCAATTTCAATTCGAAGAGCGAGTTAATTTTTAATGAGGAAGAACCACTAGCGATTCCTTATCTTCAACCGTCGCAGGGATCAACTTTTCTAATTAACTCTCGTAAGATCCGCTGCTTATTCTCTCCCAAAAGCAGAAAAGTTGGAGACAGTTCCACTCGAAAAATCTTTGATAGAGCTAAGTCTATGATCACTTATATTCTTATGTTGTTCTGCAAATAATCCTCTTGATTTGCACTATCTACAATAATCTTACGCTTTATTAACATTTGTTCAGCCGGGGAGAGAGAATTCATAGGATTTTTTAAGCCGCTGACGTAATATGTTTACATCACCTACAACCTCAATACCTAGTAGGTTTAACTCTCGAGCGAGATGGTCTTTGGATATTACATCTATCCAACTAGGCATGATTACAAAGTATAATAGACACCAGACGTAAACAATTACAGGCGACCGTAGTTTTATATGCATAAATCAGTCTCTGTTATAAAGAAAGATGAGTCAATATTTACGTAACGTAAAACAAACACGTAAACTAATACTTAATAACTTTACCATAAATACCAAGTATCGAAAACAAGTAATAATCCGCAGGGTAATATCTCTGAAAAGATACAGATTTTCTAATTCTAAATTTCATTAAAGACCATACAGAGTTCATACCCTTGTCTTGGTGTTTGAGACCAAAACTCCGAGACTTGAATTAAATTGATACTACCAGAACCACATTTTAATATACAACAGCATAACTTATAATGTGAAAAACACAAAACAAACGCTTTTCCTACCATTTGTACTTAGTGAACCCAAAATTACACATCTGCGACCATTTGTGCGCATTGAATCCAAAAACATTGAACCCAAAAAACATTGAACTCAAAAAACCGTTGAACTCAAAAACCCAAAACCCAAAACCACGCTCTGATAAACCAATTGTGGCGTGTAATACCTCCACTCTGACTTAACAATATGTGGCGAATGAACCACCTTCACTGCTACTGCTACCTTCCGGGATCGTTGGGTTATGACTATGCTGTACTTAGTAACGTGTTCCTGATATCTAAAGAAGTTATTAATGAGAAAACAAGGGGCGTAATATAAAAGTTAAGCTTTTAATGAAAAATAAGTGTTGATTGTAAAAATAAAGTAATAAATGAATAACAAAAGATTGATCTTCGATCAATCGATCAGACATAGATAATAACAAAGTATAACTAAATAAATAATATACCATACAAACTGTCACACTCATACATGTCCAAACTCCATTGGAATTCCTTTTTCCATGCTTGATTGGACTAACTCAAATCCGACCATCCTCGGTCACAATCCACTTGCTTATCTTATAAATCACCATGTCTACTTTGCCAGATGCATGGTGCACTTAAGCTGGATTCGGATACTGAATCCACTTCTACACAACATAACGCCACTTGCTAGGCCGATCGAATGATAAGGTTCATTGAGATTACCAAGCTTATAAAAGGTTCGCGAGTAGAGGGGATGAGCGCTATAAAGATGCGCGGAGGAAAGGGTAAAAGGGAAGGGGTAGCCACACGGAAAAGGACATTGGCAGGCTTCATAAATGTTCTGGAGGAGCACAAAGATGAATAACTGAACCGCAAAAGGTACTTTCGGTTCAATGCTCCCCCTACACCCTCGGGTAAAAAGAAAAAGAGTCCATAGGCTTAAAGGTAATGTCCAGTGAAACAATCCCCACGTTGGGAGGGGCACATAAACACTATCGGATTCCAGCGGTAACTTTAATGCAAATCTTCCATCGTCCCCAATATCACAAGCACCACACGCGCTTAATGTAGACTATTCATGCGCTGAAAATAAACTCCATTTGAATCAGCCGCCATAGTACAAGTCTGCGGTGTTCCAGGTGAAGACCGGGTGACGATTATAATAATTGGATTGCCGGATCGCAATCCCGTTCCACCGGTTTCCAGAATCCGTAGTTCCAAAAGCTACTATGTTGGTCAGCTGGGCATCGGGGGTCGGCCGGATCCTCCAAGCGCTCGAATGCCGAACATTCCAGGCTTACAAAGAGTCGAACTGCCAATGTTTAGGAAGGTAAACTGAAACAAAGAACAGGCAAAAGCAGGAAAGCAGAACCATAGATATACTTCTTCAACATGTGTCATAATACAAAATATCTAGCTTAACATACAGCTCTTTTTTCTACAAATATGCTAGAGTTTACTCCACAGTATTACGTAATTTAATTAGATCAACATGTTGTATTATAATGTGGTCATGGACGCCGACTAACTTCTATTCACCCTTTTTTAGAATTTAGTTTGCGTCTCAGTAGCAAGACCTGACCTACATATAAAGAAACTCATTCTGGTAACTCTGACAACAAAAAGGATGGTACAATCAGCTCAAATACTTATATCCATCGGTACTATACTCTAATATCCCAAACAAACATATATATATATATATATATATATAAACAAACCACGTAGATTAAGATCGACACTCTCTAGAAAGATGCCCATACCGCTGACATTTCCAACATTGTAGATTCTTTGTTTTGATTGCCAAGAAGAACGACTCGCCGAAGTACTAGATTTACTTAAATTGTCAGTTCTACTTCTTTCACTAAAGTCCTCTGTCTTTCAGCGATCTCAAAATCCGCCACCCTTCCTGGCCAAGACACACATTTCGGCTACATTTTGAGGCTTCGTAGCAAAAACCAAATGCTGTCTATAGCCGGGGACATATTCTGCAGAATAAGATCAATTAACTTTTCTTCCGAAAATAAAGGATTCAACACAAGTGAAGCTCCTTGTATATTGGAGATAAACCTCCAACAAAGATTCCTTAGGCATTTGGATCGTCGTGAGACAAATTAAATCCAAAAGTCTTCCAACAATCTAGGAGGCAACAATGAACACTTCACATGTTCTAAACTCTCCATCCAAGAGAATCTCAACTTAACAACTGGACTCCAGACTTTCAATAGAATTCCTCCGATGCAACCTCAAAATCGAGTTTACAAAATACTCATCGGGAACCAATTTTCAATTCGAAGAGCGAGTTAATTTAATGAGGAAGACCACTAGCGATTCCTTATCTTCACACGTCGCAGGGATCAACTTTCTAATTAACTTCCGGAAGATCCGCTGCTTATTCTCTTCCAAAAAAGGAGAAAGGTGGAGACAGTTCCACTCGAAAAATCTTTGATAGAGCTAAGTCTATGATCACTTATATTCTTATGCTGTTCTGCCAAATCAATCCTCTTGATTTGCACTATCTACAATAAAACTTACGCTTTATTAACATTTGTTCAGCCGGGGAGAGAGAATTCATATGATTTTTAAGCGCTGACGGAATATGTTGACATCACCTTAACCTCAATACCTAGTAGGTTTAACTCTCGAGCGAGATGGTCTTTGGATATTACATCTATCCAACTAGCATGATTACAAAGTATAATAGACACCAGACGTAAACAATTACAGGCGACCGTAGTTTTATATGCATAAAATCAGTCTCTGTTATAAAGAAAGATGAGTCAATATTTTACGTACGTAAAACAAACACGTAAACTAATACTTAATAACCTTTACCATAAATACCAAGTATCGAAAACAAGTAATAATCCGCAGGGTAATATCTCTGAAAAGATACAGATTTTCTAATTCTAAATTTCATTAAAGACCATACAGAGTTCATACCCTTGTCTTGGTGTTTGAGACCAAAACTCCGAGACTTGAATTAAATTGATACTACAAGAACCACAGTTAATAAACTACAGCATAACTTATAATGTGAAAAACACAAAAAACAAACGCTTTTCTACCATTTGACTTAGTGAACCCAAAATTACCGCATCTGCGACCATTTGTGCGCATTGAATCCAAAACATTGAACCCAAAAAACATGGAACTCAAAAAACGTTGAACTCAAAAACCCAAAACCCAAAACCACGCTCTGATAAACCAATTGTGGCGTGTAATACCTCCACTCTGACTTAACAATATGTGGCGAATGAACCACCTTCACTGCTACTGCTACCTTCCGGGATCGTTGGGTTATGACTATGCTGTACTTAGTAACGTTGTTCCTGATATCTAAAGAAGTTATTAATGAGAAAACAGCCTGCCTCGGGCCCATAGAAGGCGGCTAACAATTCATCTTTTTTTCCAGTTGAACGTCTGCATATAAAATATAAATACTGATTATAAATTGCATAAAATTGAAATAACTTCGTTACAGGATAGAGAACCAATGATTACTCTTAAATAACAACAAGGGGCGTAATATAAAAGTTAAGCTTTTAATGAAACAACAAGTGTTGATTGTAAAAACAAAGTAATAAATGAATACCAAAAGATTGATCTTCGATCAATCGATCAGACATGATAATAACAAAGTATAACTAAATAAATAACATACCATACAAACTGTCACACTCATACATGTCCAAACTCCATTGGAATTCCTTTTCCATGCTTGATTGGACTAACCTCAAATCCGACCATTCCTCGGTCACAATCCACTTGCTTATCTTATAAATCACCATGTTAACTTTGCCGATGCATGGTGCCTTAAGCTGGATTCGGATAACTGAATCCACTTCTACACAACATAACGCCACTTGCTAGGCCGATCGAATGATAAGGTTCATTGAGATTACCAAGCTTATAAAAGGTTCGCGAGTAGAGGGGATGAGCGCTATAAAGATGCGCGGAGGAAAAGGGTAAAAGGGAAGGGTAGCCACACGGAACCAAAGGACATTGGCAGGTCTTCATAAATGTTCTGGAGGAGCACAAAGATGAATAACTGAACCGCAAAAAGGTACTTTCGGTTCAGCAGTGTAAAGCGTTTATAATGCAACAAATCCAGTAAAAGTGCAGAATTTCATATTTGTGTTGGAAAATGTTATATTCCTACAGTTTGACCAGAAAATGTCAAATTTTTCGAAACTTCGTTGATAATGCAAACAATCCAGTATCAATCCAGAATTTCAAAGTTGAGTTTTCGGTGGTTATCGTGTTACAGATTAACAAAAAAATGTAAAATTTCTTGAATATTAAGAAACTTCATAATAACTTTTCTGAGACTGTGAAATGCGTTTATCATGTAAAAAAACAGTATAAGTACACAATTTCAAATTTGTGTTGTTAAAATCTTACAGTTTGAGAAGAAAATGGTGAATTTTTAAAAAAACACTTCAAGAAATGCAAAAATTACTATCTACAGTATGTGCCGGGGATTATAATGCACAACAATTCGGACTAAATCAAAAATTTCAAAATTTAGTTTTCCGTGGTTATGGTCTTACAGATTAACAAAAAAATGTAAAAATTCTCGATTATTAATAAATTGCAAAATTACTTTCTTGTGAATGTGTAAAGAGTTTATAATGCAACAAATCCAGTAAAAGTGCAGAATTTCAAAATTGTGTTGAAAAATGTTATATTCTTACAATTTGACCAGAAAATGTCAAATTTTTCGAAACTTCAAAAAATGCAAAAATACTATCTATAGAATGTGTCCGTGATTGGTAATGCAAACAATCCGGTATAACTCCATTATTTCAAACTTTAGTTTCCCGTGGTTATCGCGTTACAGATTAACAAAAAAATGTAAAAATTCTCGATTATTAAGAAACTGCATAATAACATTTCTGAGTTTATGACTGAAAAAATCCGGTATTTGTACTGAATTACAAAATTGTGTTGGAAAATTTTATATTCTTACTGTTTGATCAGAAATTGTCAATTTTTTAGAAATTTCAAGAAATGCAAAAATACTGTCTATAGAATGCGTCAAGGATTTATAATGAAAAAACATTCGGGTCTAAATCCAATTTTTAAAAATTGGGTTTTCCGCGGTTATCGTCATACAGATTAACAAAAAAATGTAAAAATTCTCGATTAGTAAGAAATTGCAAAGTTACTTTCTTGAGACAGTGTAAAACGTTTATAATGCAACAAATCAAGTGGAAGTGCAGAATTTCAAAAAAATTTGCGTTGAAAATGTATATTCCTACGGTTTGACCAGAAAATGTCAATTTTTCGAAACTTCAAGAAATGCAAAATACTCCTGAGTCTGTGTCGGGATTTATAATGAAACAATCGGGTTAATTCAATTGCAAATTGGTGTTTCGTGTTTATCGTCTTACAGATTAAAAAAAAATTTAAAATTCTCGTTTGTAGATATTCAAAATTCTTCTTGAGACAGTGTGAAGCGTTTATAATGCATCCATTCAGTATAAGGCTGAATTTCAATTGTGTTTGCAATATTATATTCTTTGGTTTGACTCGAAATGTCAATTTTTGGTATCTTCACAAATGCTAAAATAATTCCTGAGTGTGTGCCGGGATTTATTAAGGAAAAATCGGTCTGAATCAGAATTCAAATGAGT
>JASPKZ010000391.1:0-97555 GCA_030220185.1 Diploptera punctata | reverse complement strand
CTACAAGCCTCACGACCACTGCCTACAGCCAAGACAACCCTTGAGGATGCCAGGCGCAGTCTCTGGCGAAACGTCGGGGAACTACAAGCCTCACGACCACGGCCTACAGCCAAGACAACCCTTGAGGATGCCAGGCGCAGTCTCTGGCGAAACGTCGGGGAACTACAAGCCTCACGACCACGGCCTACAACCAAGACAATCCTTGAGGATGCCAGGCGCAGTCTCTGGCGAAACGACGGGGAACTACAAGCCTCACGACCACTGCCTACAGCCAAGACAACCTTTGAGGATGCCAGGCGCAGTCTCTGGCGAAACGACGGGGAACTACAAGTCTCATGACCACGGCCTTCAGCCCGAAAATCTTCATCAAGATCATCATAGTGTGGGCAATGTTTATTAGTTGAAACAACAGTAGGCCTTGAGGGCAATTTAGTGATAAAATGGTGGCAACTACGTATTTATTGTTTTATATTGTTTCAAATAAAGTTCAGTTCATTTAAAATGCAGTGATTTGTTTCGTATAACGTATATTAACACTACCTTTTGGATATTTTCTTTATGTACATTGTATGTGTATACATAAAGGGCAGCGATTTTACTTCCCACACGCGTGTTTGTTATATATAATATTACAGTATAGTTATTTAGGTTGGCAGCCCCGAAACGTAGAATGTTGAACTTTCAATCATGGTCGTCATTGCTGTAAGTACAACAAAACGCACTATCGCGCAAAAAGTATTATTAAGTGCTTATAGGATTGTTGTGTGGGTCACTAGGAAAACTGAAAGTGAACAAATGTTTTGATCAGCTGAATGGGTAACGTGATGTTATCCCGCGCGTGATTAGTTCATGCACTCGGGCTTGTTAGTGACCCCATCACGATCTTCGTTACTCCGATTGAGCGATTCGTGGCTTTGTGTCGTTACGCTGGGATTTTGCTTCAATCGTTTCGCAAAATCATCCTGGACAATAGAGAATCGTGGAAACTGACTCCTCTAGATTATTAATCTAAATTTCACAACAAGAAATGAATATTATAATTATTTTAATAAAGAAAACTTACTATTTATACAACGTATATTATTATGTGTCCCGCGCCGTAGCCGAGTGGTTAAGGTAGGAAGCCTTGGCGCAGAGCTACGGGACTTGAGCTGGTTCGAGTCTCCATGGGGGAAGAAATTTTCCCATGGTATTTCGGCCAGTATGGTACCGGTGCCCACCCAGCATCGTGAGGCAATTGGGTAGCTACAATAAGTAGCGGCTCCAGGTTGAGGAACCAGCTATAACGGCTGGGGGACTCGACATGCTAACCACATGTTACCCCTACACTGGCTGTTGATCATCTACCTCTGTGATTGACACATATGGATGTGAAGGGCCAGCAGCCGGCTGGTAAAAGGGCAACCGCTGAAAAGTGGAAAGACCCTCAATCAATCGGATATTATTATGTAATAATAATAACCTCTCTCCTTTTCATAGTTTAACCTCTTCCTTTGTATATATTGCTCCACGCTAGTCAGGTAAGTACTATGATGATTAGAGAATTATAGTCCAGCCACTGATTCTCCGGACCTGACGTTTTCACGACAGTGTTGCCGAAATGGATATTCAGTGGGAGGTGAGTTAGGAGGAAGGTAACATAAAATGTTCCTATAATATAGGTGACAGGATTATAAAGTTTATTAAGGCTCCTGTTGGTTTTATATCCTTATAAAGTTTTATTTTTAAGGGGGGTAGAATTTAAGTTGGGATATATCTGATTTGCAATTATCAATACGCGGTTAGCTGACATACAGCTGACAACATCTCAGCAATTTCAAACCTTACTAGCGCGCTATAACTGCTTCAAGAGCAGTGATTGATTGTGGTAGGTGTGCACTCCCACCACCACCCCAGTAGAGGACGAGTTCTCCCTTTACCTCTCGAATAACCTAAACTTGAGAGCCGGAGGTCCAGCGGCTGGACTTTAGCAAACTTTCTCCTTTTTTTTTCGGTATTTTTTTCTTTACTCCAAAATACAAATTCTTGTTTCTTTTTTTTTTCCATAAATTCTGTGTCTTTTTTGTAGGTTTAAAAAATATGATGACCATAATAATACTTTCATCATTATATTTTCAAATCCTTTATCTGCTACCTTCATTTTTTTACAATGTGGTGGAAATAAGTGCGGTAAGGGAAGGTTAATAATATGCATGACACTTAATGCTAAGAACAATACAATATCATTTATCTTGCTAAATGCATTTAACTGTTCGAGCCCCAGTGTCCGCCCTAATCTCACATAATTATATCACCAGATTAAAAGCAATTTATTTCATTCGCGTGAACGTATTGTTAAGATTCTTTCGTGCATAAACTCCGTATATTGACTATTTAACTCATGCCCCAAATGGGAGTCAATGACCAATCACGTTTCAATGATTTCTGTATTACAACCAATCAGAGACGTGTTTCACGAAATAATTATCAACGTTAGGATTATCATATATTAAGCAAAGCTCCTCCTTTTTAATATTCTGAACAGGTCTGACCGTTATTTTGCAGTGACTGAGCCTATAACAAATACGGCTACCAGATTGTATATAATAGTGCTTACATGTCAACATTTGTAGCAATTGATTATACCACCAAAAAAAGAAACCACTGTTTGCACTTTCTTAAATGTATACGACATCAAAAATGAATTAATATACAGATTGATGTGTTTCATTTTTTCTCCACTAGAGAGCATTCTTACAATATTGCGTTCCTTTGGCAATAAATAGTATGATCTGGTTGCAGTGATAAACAAAAGAAGCAGTAGAAGCGTAGGCTACCTATCGTTTCTCATTAGTTTTCAAACATCACCGTTTACTTTAAATATAAAAATATTTTTAAATAACTGTAGTTAAATAATGATTTGTGAGTAAACAGCTTTATTTTATTCGTTAAATAGTCCTAACAAATGCCACTCTTGATTTCCAAATTCTCTAGATAAATTCACTCCTCACTTCGTGAGTCGTGAATTTATCGATAATTTGGAAATCACTCGTGGCATTACTTATGATAATGTTAATGATAAACTCCAAAACTTTGTTCTAATTCAAGACAAACATGAGACATTTATGTTAGAATATTCTTTGTTTAATTTTTCTTTGTGAATAATTTAGATCACATAATAATAATAATAATAATAATAGATAGATAGATAGATAGATAGATAGATAGATCATCGGTTGATTAATGTCTTTGACATCGTCCGATTCCTAATAGCCAGTTTTGTCGGTCCATCCAATCTCCTGCTTATAGATGTTCCTCCTTCATATGTAAACATATTCCCTGACTCCAGGAGGTTTTAGTTCTTCCTATGCTTCGTCTTCCCTCAGGTTTCCATTCCAAAACAGATTTGGTAGTCGATCCTCTTCCATTCGCTGGTCATGTCTAATTCCGCTCTTGGTACCGCATAAGCATGAACATTGGTGTGTACTGTATTTCTTTCATACAAATAGAATATTAGACTTACAACCAATGAAACTATTTTGAAATATCTGTATCTTTATCGTTACATATTTATTGCAGAAATAAAATATAAACAATAACATAGTATTGACAAGTATTTATCATGTTGCTGTACAGCTGACTGAAATGTAAGTGGCCGCACTCTTGAACAGTGAATATATTACAGATTCCACTTCAGATTACAGCGCTGTTGCGCGATGCTTCTTCAGCTTGCACATGCAGTCTAACTAGTTTCTGAACTATAGTGTTTAAGGGGGGCGATGGGTGAAAAATTGACAATTTAAGATGAAAATTGGCATTTTTTTTGTACTAAAAATAGCCTGTACTCTAGTAGCAAAGTTTCAGAGTCCGTCGCCCTGGCGTAGTCGGTAGAGTCCCTACCTTCCACTTCGGCGACCCGGATTCGATTCCCGGCGGGGTACGGGATTTTAAATCTCCACCTTGCGTCTGGTGTGTGTCCTGTCTTGTGTTTGTATGTGTGAATAAGATAAAGAGGTTAACAAAGTTAAACGAAAGAAAGCGACAAAGAAAGAAATTAAAAAATTAATAATAGTTTTAAAAAACTAAAACAACACGCTTTATTACAAAACCGAACTAAAAAAATGAAAAATAATTTTTATTTCCAACATGCTTGGGATAAATAATTTTACCATCAAAAGCGCGGGGTGCTCTTTATCAATTAATATATTTGATAATAAACAGACATTGGTAAAAGTAAAGAAGAAAATGTAAAAATCATAAAAAAACACCCCACGCTTTTGATGGTAAAATTATTTATCCCAAGCATGTTGAAAATTAAAACTATTTTTCATTTTTTTAGTTCGGTTTTCTAATAAAGCGTGTTGTTTTAGTTTTTTGAAACTATTGTTTATTTTTTATTTTTTAGTTTTAATATTTTACAGAATAAGATAAAAATGTAAATATATTTAAGTTCGATTATAGGCCTATTGTAGTATGAGCTGAAAGTAATACTCTTCTAAAAAAACTCCCAGCCGGATTTGAACCAGCGACCTATGGATTACACAAATTATATACCACTAGAGTGTACCGCTCTACCAACTGAGCTCTTACAACGATTGACTAAAAAGTCGACATGTCCGCAACCTATTATACCAGTTTTCATTTGTTTTGATTTTCTGATGATTCTGGCCAGGATTATAGAAACAAAATATGAAATTATTGTATTGCCACGGGTCCTTTACAAGTACACAAAGTTTCAAGTCGATCCAATGTTTCTAAGTGGGTGAAAATCGAGTTCAAAAATTCCGTTACATAGATACAAAGACACTTTTTTGATTTTCTGATGATTTTGGCCATGATTTTAGAAACAAAATATGAAATTATTATATTGTCACGGGTCTTTTACAAGTATGCAAAGTTTCAAGTCGATCCAATGATTTTGAGTGGGTGAAAATCGCGTTAAAAGATTCAGTTACATAGATACAGGTCAAGCTAATATAAAGCGTGTAAAAAGAGGCCTATGGCGCTTCTACGTGCCCTAAATTACGTCAGAATTAAAAGGCTGCGCCAGTTAAATACTACCTGCATATAAATCTTTAAACTTGTTTTTCCACACTTTTATTTTCACTGCATTTTTTGTACATTCAAAATTGAATGGAATTCAGATATTTTGTCCTGGAAGTTTCAAATTTTTACTGCATGACCTAAAAACAATGGGTAGCAAAGTAGTGTATGGGTTTCATGATTGAAGAAGTATTTTAAGAAATAAAAAATAAAATGAAGCAATTATTAATTTTTTTTTGTAATTCCATGCATGAGATACAACATTATTTTTTTCTCCCTTTGTATTCACATTATAAGAATTCTAATGCATGATTTTTTCTAAATATTTTAAGGGTCTTGTAAAAAATCAGACATTTTACTAAAAAATGTGGAACCCATTTAATTATAATATATGCAATTTTTAAAAATATAATAAATAACTCATAAAATAAATGTCTCACAAGAATGAAACTTAAACACATCATTATGTTATCATACAGTGAATATTTGTACAAAAAAAATCAAGTCTCAAAAAATGTAGAAAGTAGAAATTTCACCCATCACCCCCTTAATAAACACTCATTTAACACGTATGTTCCACGTAACAGCCGTAAGCAATTGGCTTAATAATTCGAAAGTTGTGTGTTCAAGGCTTGTTGAAGTCTTAATTTTTATTTTGTTATCGATATTTAACTAACTAACTAACTCACTGGCACTATCGAATCCGTAGGTTCATGCCGCACGGCAATAAGCCCTCCATACATCCCTATCCTCAGCTAATGTTCACCAATCATTTCCTGTATAATCTACTTCCCTCAGATAATAGTTAACTTTATTCTCCATCTCATCTTGGTCTACCAACTGTGCGTTTTCCCTCTGGCTTTCTTACAAGAAGCTTCCATGCACCTCTTTCATTCATGTCCTGCCCATCGCAGTCTACTAGACTTAACTTGTTATATCTGGCTTTCTATAAAGACCATGTAATTCACTGTTATTTGGTCTTCTCCATTCACCTGTCTGTTCATTTCTCTTTAGTCTAAAAAAAAATCCTAAGAACTTTATTCTCAAATACTCGTATAATATAACTGGTGGAATAATAGTTTTATATATTTTTCAGTTTAACGTTTTTTGAAAGGTGTTGGGATGTCAAGAGTTCCTATAATGCATAATAGCACGCATTTCCAGAATTGAGTCTATGTTTAATTTATTTCTGCATCTCATTCCTTTTTGTGATTATTGTTTCTAGGTATTTGAATTCAGCCACTTCCTCAAAATTTCGATTATTAACGATATAAATAATATAAATATTACTTTTGGAATAATAATGCTGCATAACATTAGTGTTAGGGTTTTTTTTCATATTATTACGTTTATACTATCTTGTAACAAAAATGCAAAGGCTTATGGAAAATTTAACATGATACGTTGACATCTGGTCAGAATGCTCAGTTTAGTTAGAATCCTTCATCATATGTATAATATTGACCCTAAAGGTTGGTCATACTACACATGAGAATACTACTTATGTAAGAAAAATGTATGTTTGTGTTGGAATACTAGAGTGGCTCAGGTGGTTAGAGCGCTAAACGTACAGAGTTTAGAGACTCGGGTTCAAATCTCGACTCAAGCATTCACTTTTCTTTTCATATATATATATATATATATATATGTGTGTGTGTGTGTGTGTGTTACATTGCAGATTTTCGCGGATGGGTATGAATTTGAAAGTTTCTTGGGTTTTCCGCGTCTTGGATTCAAGTTCGGTCTCGGCCACTGATTACAACGTTTCGGCATGATCCCACATGTCATTATCAAGGAATGATAAGTTCGAGTCACAGGTTTAGGTCTTATACAATAAAACACATAGAGTTTTCGCTGTGGTCCGTTTCCGGAGACGTACACTCATCCAAGATTTAGTTCTTATGTAGTTAAATACCTTTAGTTTTAAGTGTGGTCGGTTGTTTTATTATATAAGACCTAAACCTGTGACTCGAACTTATCATTCCTTGATAATGACATGTGGGATCATGCCGAAACGTCGGAATCAGTGGCCAGAGGCCGAACTGGAATCCAAGACGCGGAAAACCAAGAAAACGTTCATATATATATCATCATCATCATCAATGGCAGTCATGGATTAGGCCATTGGCCTGTTCCGCTTCAGGAAAGAAATTGATCCCTCCATCTCTTCTTAGGTCTTCCTGGGTCTCTTTGCCCTGTGGGTCTGTAGTTCAATAGCTGCAGAGGTAGTCTATTGTTTGGCATTCTAAGAAGGTGTTCATGCCAATTATTTTGATATTTTTGAATGATTTCAGTTATTGCTGGTGTGTTGAGAGCTTTGCGGATATCTTCATTACGCATGAGGTCATAAAGCGTATAACCCGCTAAAGGTCTTAATAACTTCATTTCTGCAGCTACTATCCTATTTAATTTACCTGAGTAAGAGTTCAGGTTTCAGAACCATAAAGTAGAGTTGGAAGAGCCATTGTTTTATAAAATTTTAGAATTGTATCTGGACGCACTTTTCGGAAATATAATGCATAGTTTTCTATTTTACCAGCCCTCTCGCTTGTATTTAGGTTATATCCATCAGAATGAGACATAAAATATGCATCGTGCACTAGGGAGGTCACCAGTATAATAATGGTCTGTTGTTTACATTAGTTATACCCCGAAAGGTCAGTTGTGACCTTTTGGTCAAAAGCGTGCACCAGTCAAGTGCTGTATCATGTTAACGGGAATGATTCTGTGCTAAACTCTTTTCTACTCTGCTATAAGTAAGAATATTTCTCGCATAAATATCAACGACAATTCAAATTCAGAGAAATAATATTTTTTTTTAAATATGGATACATTAGTTTTAAATAGGTCAAGTAACAAATAAGTTATAAAAAATGCTTGATATTTATGGATGTAAATATATTTTATTCCTTCTTAATTTTACATTGAAAATGTTGGAAGGATTGTGTATTTTTTGAAATGCAAAATACTTAGTTAGTTACAGAGATGAAAATCTATTCTTATTTCAGTCAATGCAGAATTATTAGCAGAGAATCACTAACTCCGATGGAACTGATAACACTGGTTAACATGATTGTTGTCTCATGAGTACCAATAGTTGTACTTAATGCAGTTTTTTATCGTGTTTTCAAATATGTATTCGGAATTTCTCCATTACCCACGGTTTTTTATTTCAATTTCAAGTAATGGATTTAAATAATTATTTTTTTAATAAACATTTTTTCTTCCATTTGTCCATTGTAAAATAAAACCAAATGAGCTAACTCAGGATATTTCAGCTATGGAAAAGAGATATCAAGGCAAATGGAATCCTAATATGTTGGCCGATTTCTGTTGGACCAACAAAAGGGATGCTCCACAGACGAAATATAGCAGAAAATCGTCATTCCTTACTTTCTAGGTGAGTCCGAATGTTCGAATATTGTGTAGTTACGAATGTAGAAAATATCAAAGTGTTTGAAATTATAAATGTCTGTCTCTCGAAAACCTTGCGTGGTGGAGAAAAACCGATATCATATTTGAATTCAGGAGAAAAAAACACTACCAAAATCACATATTTTTCTTTCTGAGACAAAAAAAAAAAGTTTATTTTTTGTTGCTCAGTGTAATTCATAGATTGTTGTGATTTGATATTTTGATTTCAGGACAAGGCTTGAATGTTAAAATGTTTGAGGATGTTCATATTTTTTATAATGCTTATCTGGATTTGAAATCCATATGACAGTATCTTGTTTTTTCTTTATTTTACGAAATAAACATTAGAACGTTAACCTAAATGTTATGAAAAATATTAATGTTTTTCAAGAAACTGAAAGTTCTAATGTAAATATAGAGGACGGAAATAATATAAGTGCGCGAATTTTAAGCACAAATTCCTTGCAGATATAAAAAAAGGTCTTATACACATTGATTCGCAAATATATAGTGTTCTCAAAAAATGCAGACATTTATTTGTTCATAACTTTATAATTATGGCAAGTATTGGTCTGATTTCACATTGCTGATATAAGACGTGAAATTATTTTTTTTCTTTCTCTTGAAATTTCCCTATATTGTGGTGGGTTTTAACACAAATTAAATTAGATTAAAATAAATTTGAAAAGTATATTAATTGATGTTATGCATGGGGAATTGGCAATATTATAGGAAGATACTCTCATTATACATGGGGAATTGGCAACATTATAGGAAGATACTCTCATTATACATGGGGAATTGGCAACATTATAGGAAGATACTCTCATTATGCATGGGGAATTGGCAACATTATAGGAAGATACTCTCATTATACATGGGGAATTGGCAACATTATAGGAAGATACTCTCATTATACATGGGAATTGGCAACATTATAGGAAGATACTCTCATTATACATGGGGAATTGGCAACATTATAGGAAGATACTCTCATTATGCATGGGGAATTGGCAACATTATAGGAAGATACTCTCATTATGCATGGGGAATTGGCAACATTATAGGAAGATACTCTCATTATACATGGGGAATTGGCAACATTATAGGAAGATACTCTCATTATACATGGGGAATTGGCAACAGTATAGGAAGATACTCTCATTATGCATGGGGAATTGGCAACAGTATAGGAAGATACTCTCATTATGCATGGGGAATTGGCAACAGTATAGGAAGATACTCTCATTATGCATGGGGAATTGGCAATATTATAGGAAGATACTCTCATTAAGCATGGGGAATTGGCAACATTATAGGAAGATACTCTCATTATACATGGGGAATTGGCAACATTATGGGAAGATACTCTCATTATACATGGGGAATTGGCAACATTATAGGAAGATACTCTCATTATGCATGGGGAATTGGCAACATTATAGGAAGATACTCTCATTATACATGGGGAATTGGCAACATTATAGGAAGATACTCTCATTATGCATGGGGAATTGGCAACATTATAGGAATATACTCTCATTATGCATTTTATTGTAAAACACAAAAAGAAAAAGTAGCTTAATAGTGTGTCTCCTACGTACTGTATGAAAATTATTTCAATACACATTATCGTTATTAGGTTTACACCAATAAAAATATGTACAAAATTATTTTTTCTGTGAAAAACGTGCATTTTCGAACAATAGATCGGAAGATACAAATATCTAGGAACAATAATTACAGACAGTAATGATGTTGCGCATAGGTTAATAAAACATAGGCTCAATTGTAGAAATACATGCTATTGTGCATTAAAGGTACTCTTGTCGTCCAAATTTCTCTAAAAAAAGTTAAACTGAAAATATATAAAACTGTTATTCTCCCAGTTATATTACATGGATGCGAAACATGGGCTATTATTTTAAGGGAGAAGAAAATATTTGAGAATAAAGTCGTTAGAACAAAATTTGGACCAAAGAGAAAGGACAGACAGGCGAATGGAGAAGACAACATAATAGTGAGTTACAAGATCGTTATAGGAAATCAGATATAATAAGGTTTAAGTTTCGCAGAGTGCTACGGGCAAAAGACAGGCGAATGGAGAAGACAACATAATAGTGAGTTACAAGATCTTTATAGGAAACCAGATATAATAAGATTTAAGTTTCGCAGAGTGCTACGGGCAATTCAAAATTGAAAATTTAAATTATACTGAACAAAAAAAAAACTTTTTTCTTGTCTCACAAAAAAAAATGTGATTCTGATATTATTTTTTCTCCTGAATTCAATTATGATATAGGTTTTTCTCCATCACGCAAGGTTTCCGACAGACAGGTTTTTATAATTTCAAACACTTCAATATTTTCTACATTCGTAACTACATAATATTCGAACATTCGGACCCACCTAGAAAGTACGAAATTACGATTTTCTGCTATATTTCGCCTGTGGAACATCCCTCTTGATGGCCCAACAATAATCGGCCAGCATATTAGGATTCCATTTGCCTTGATATCTCTTTTCCATAGCTGAAACATCCCGATGAAAGAGTTCCCCGTGCTCATCGCTCAATGGACAAATAAACGAAAAAAACGTTTATTAAAAAATAATTATTTAAATCCATTAATTGAAATTTAAATAAAAAGCCGTGGGTGATGGAGAAATTCCGAATACATATTTGAAAACAGGATAAAAAAACTGCATTAACTACAACTGTTAGTACTCATGAGACAAAAATGATGTTGATTATTTTATAATTAATTTGTGATATTATATTCTGATTAAGCAGGTGAACATCTCTTTCTTACTAATTAAGAATTGTATATATTTAGCATGTTTTCTCCATCGCCCTTGACCTTTGAGTTCCGATTCCATGTCTCGGACATTCCATTTGGCGTTCGTTGTGGGCGAATTGGAGGCAGAGCAGGTTTCTCTGAGTTTCTCCCGTTTTCCTGCACCAAAAACTTCAAATCATCACTTATTCATCCTTGTGTCATCTATTTCGTTTAACTTAATTTGCCTCTGTAATGGTGCAAAGGGCTTCATTTCATCTCATCCCTCTACCTGACATTACGATTGAAACGATTAGTGTATCAGCATATTTTATATCTGACGCTCCTGAGAAAATGGTCACTCCATATTGAAAAAACGACGCATTTCCGGACATGGGTTATCTCTTGTAAAATCGTGGTCCTTTTTCAGCTGTAACACATTCCGTGATTGTAATTATTTTTAAATGACCTGTGCATTTATTAATTTAGATCTTTTGGTTTTGTATTTTTAATTTAATGTAGATCTATGAAACCTTACGTGTAAGTATCGTATTTGGGAAATGAAGACAGTTTACAATATGTACGTAAGTAAAGAGTGTCCCAAATTGACGTATACCCACTCTTTGAAACGTTATTTCTCAGCAGCGAAATGAGACAGAAATACAATTTTTGTTGTGTATGATCCACAAGGCACTGGAAAAGCATAGCAACACGTTGATCGATCTTCACTTCTCTATAAACAACAATGGCGGCGAGATTATCATTCGATGAATGTAAGTGGATACTGAAGTGTTATTGGAAAGTGGAGAATGTTGTTGAAGTGCAACGATGTTGGATGGTTGAATTTGGGACACCACCACCAACAAGGGTAACAATAACAAGAATCCGAGACAAGTTTGAAGACGATGCATGACTGCAACAGTACTCTCGTTATCAGTGGAACGTCTCTTTCTTCCGCACCGACCTTTCAACACATCTTGCACCGTTCCATCGTCTTCAAACTTGTCTCGGATTCTTGTTATTGTTACGCTTGTTGGTGTAACGTCGTTGCACTTCAACAACATTCTCCACTTTCCAATAACACTTCAGTATCCACTTACGTTCATCGAATGATAATCTCGCCGCCATTGTTGTTTATAAAGAAGTGAAGATCGATGAACGTGTTGCTATGCTTTTCCAGTTCCTTGTGGATCAAACACAAATTATTCTTCTTCACTTCCTGGTTTAGGCAAGAGTTGCCTGTTCCGTCTTCAACTGATAGCTCTAAGACCATCTCTTCCGAGGACGTCCGACATCTCTTCTTCCTCTTGGAAAATAATGGAAGATTTTATTTGGTAATCTACTTTCTTCCATTCTTTCTACATGTTCTTTCCACTGTATCTTGTTGTTAAATATATTTTCTTTTATGGAGTAGATCTGCAGTTCTTCGCGGATATCCTCGTTTCTTATCTGGTCCATTCTATGGCAGCCTTTTACTCTTCTTAAAAATTTAATCTCGGCTGCTTGGATTTTACTTTCTTGTTTGATAGTGGTAATCCAAGATTCACTCCCATACACAACAAAAATTGTATTTCTGTCTCATTTCGTTGCTGAGAAATAACGTTTCAAAGAGTGTATACATTAATTTGGGCCACGCTGTATAATAAAAAAATACAACTCCTCAACTCGCTTCCGACATAGGGTCGGATCGAGGGATGAGATGCGATGAAGTCTCTTACATTGAAGGTCTGTGAATTACAAGGATGCAAGCCGATCACGCCCGACGCAACACTACAGGGGGAGATATGAAATAAAACGAATTGAATGAGGTGGGTGTAAAGAAATAGTGAAATTAAATTTCTAGCGGGTAAAAACGGGAGAAACTCTGAGGGAAAAAAGAAAAAAAAAACTGTCCAGACTCCGTTTCATTCACAAACCCATTTGGAGTGACCGAAACTCGATCTCGAGACCCGGGCGGCGAGAGGCTAGTGTCTAACTGCTTGCGTCACGGGGCCGACTCTGTAACTCTTTTAATCCTTTTTTATTACAGGCTTTATATTAGCTTGACCTGTATCTATCTATCTATCTATCTATCTATCTATCTATCTATCTATCTATCTATCTATCTATCTATGTAACGGAATCTTTCAACGCGATTTTCACCCACTTAATATAATTGGATCGACTTGAAACCTTGTATACTTGTAAAGGACCCGTGACAATATAATAATTTCATTTTTTCTAAAATCCTGGCAAGAATCATCAGAAAAAAAAGTGTCTTTGTATCTATGTAACGGAATATTTGAACATGATTTTCACCAACTTAGAAACATTGGATCGACTTGGAACTTTGTATACTTGTAAAGGACCCATGAAAATACAATAATTTCATATATATTTTCTAAAATCGAGGCCAGAATCATCAGAAAATAAAAAAAGTGTCTTTGTATCTATGTAACGGAATCTTTGAACACGATTTTCACCCACTTAGAAACATTGGATCGACTTGAAACTTTATATACTTGTAAAGGACCCGTGACAATACAATAATTTCATTTTTTGTTTCTAAAATCCTGGCCAGAATCATCAGAAAAAAAAATGAAAACTGGTATAATAGGTTGCGGACTTGCCGACTTTTTAGGCAATCGTTGTAAGAGCTCAGTTAGTAGAGCGGTCAACTCTAGTAGTATATAATTTCAGTAATCCATAGGTCGCTGGTTCAAATCCGGCTGGGAGATTTTTTTTCTTAGAAGAGTATTGCTTTAGCTCATACTACAATAGTATCGAATTAAAGATATTTACATTTTTACCATATTCTGTAAATATTAAAACTAAAAAATAAAAAATAAATAATAGTTTTAAACAAACTAAAAATTACACGCTTTATTAGAAAACCGAACTAAAAAAAATTAAAAATAATTTTAATTTCCAACACACTCGGGATAAAATTAAAGTGGTCGACAAAAAAATCATCTCCAACACATATAGAATATAACTGGAGTTATCAACAAAAAGAAAATAATTTTACCATCAAAAGCGTGGTGTGCATTTGTGATTTTTACATTTTCTTCTTAGAGACTTTACTTTTACCAATATCTGTTTATTATCAAATATATTAATTGATATAGAGCACCCCACGCTTTTGATGGTAAAATGATTTTCTTTTTGTTGATAACTTTAGTTTTATTCTATATGTGTTGGAGATGATTTTTTGTTGACCACTAATTTATCCCAATCGTGTTGGATATTAAAATTATTTTAATTTTTTTAGTTCGGTTTTCTAATAAAACGTGTTGTTTAGTTTTTTAAAACTATTATTTATTTTATCTGATCGATCTATATTTGTAGTAAAATGAGGAAGTGTTTCATGAAATGTGGTATGGAGCTGACTCCAAAATGTCACGCAGCAAAAATTAATCGCAGCAGATATATAAATGGGTGAGAAAGCGTGTAAATGATAACCGGAAGGCAGAAAACGAATTGAAATCGAGGCGTGAGAGAAGATCTGCCCCAGTAGCTAGGGCTACAGGCATTCTTGGGGTCACGTACTCCCTCCCGTTATGCAACTTTGAATCGTGATTTACATTTATCCTTCATCTCTCCCTGGATCTTTTCCACGCTCTTACATCATGCCCAAAAGAAAATATATTCAGTCAGAATACAATATTAAGTTGTTTTACCATTCGCAGCCCACAATTACTGTATCCATTTTCTTTACTGAAAATTTGGTATCGCCATTTGATGCTTTGATTTCTTCATTGGCTTCCTTCAAAATTAATTATGTTACTTGAGAGTAATGACATTTATTGGTAAATATGGAATTAGATCAAAAATTGTACTGGATAACAAATAATAGAACAAGTATAACATCTCCAATATTTAGGATGTGATATAACTTATAGAGAAAATAAAGATATAGAAAATAAAGTAAATAAATTTCAGGCTATTTGTGGAACCATAAAAAGAACCTTAGGTCGGAAAAACAAGGAAAGATACGAAACTTAAATTACATAAAACAATGCCTGTTCCTTTGTTGTTGTATGGAAGTGAAAATTGGATAATGAGATCAAGGGATAAAAGCAGGATACAGACTGCGGAAATGCTGTTTTTACGTAATGTCAAAGGATGCACAAGAGCGGATAGAATAAGGAATGAAACTATACGAGAAGAATTAAATATATATAAAATTGAGATAAAATCAGCGAAAATAATAAGAAATGGACAGAACACTTAATGAGAATGAACAACGAAAGAATACCAAAAAGAACCTTCCTATATAATCCCAGAGGAACAAGAGATGTTGGCCGACCACGTAGAAGATGGACTCCACTTTTAACTTCGCCGGAACAGGCTGCATAGCCTAAACCTTGTAGTAGAAGAAGAAGAAGAAGAAGAAGATTAAAATACAGACTAAACAAAATACAGGGTGGACCGCTCGAATGGACCTAATTTCAATTGCTTGTTACTGGCAAACGGTTGAAGATAGAAACTTAAAACAACGTTCATAGTACAGAAAAACTCACCAAGTTTCGAATCCTGTCGGTAGATGGCACAAAGATACGTTTCTCGTTCTTAGATTTAATTGTTTGTGAAAATGGCGACTCCGCAGATGAAAGCGCAAGCTGTTTTGTGGTATGCGGAGTTTAAATCAATCATTAGAGTTCAAAGGGAGTTCCGGCGTGTGTTTAACCGTGTGATGCTCCAACTGCTAGAAGCATAAAGAAGTGGCGTGATACATTATTAGCTACAGGATCTGTGTTGAAGAAGCATGGTGGTGGTCGCAGAGCATCCGATGAAATGGTAGCAAATGTTCAAGCCGCATTTGAGCGAAGCCCCCGGAAGTCATTAAGAAGAGCTTCGCGGGAACTTCAAATACCAAAATCGACATTACAACGGATTGTCCACAAACGCCTCAAACTGCACGCATATAAAGTGCAGTTAGTGCAACGTCTGGAGCCGAATGACATGCCGAAACGAGTGGAATTCGCCAATACGATGCTGGACCGTCTCGGCGCTGATCCTGACTTCATGACCAAGATTTTTCTTCTCGGACGAAGCCACTTTCCATTTGTCAGGCAAGGTAAACCGGCATAATGTGCGGATCTGGGGATCGGAGAATCCTCACGCTATTCAAGAGCATGTTCGTGATAGTCCGAAGATGAATGTTTGGTGCAGTTTGTCACATAATAAGGTCATTGGACCGTTTTTCTTCGCCGAGAAAACTGTTCGTGGTACCACATATCTTGACATGCTGGAGCAGTTCTTCTTTCCACAAATTGAACACCACTGCAGCCTAACATCGTTTTCCAGCAAGATGGTGCTCCTCCCCACTGGTCCAATGAAGTTCGTACGACTTTGGACAACATTTTCCCTGGCCGTTGGATTGGTAGGGGAGGACCAATCGCGTGGCCCCCGAGATCTCCCGATTTAACACCACTGGATTTCTTTCTCTGGGGCTATGTCAAAGATAAAGTTTACACCACCCCAGTCAAAGACCTTCGTGATCTTCGTGAGCGCATCATAGAGGCTATTGAGAACATTCCAGAAGACATACTCCAACGTACTTGGCAAGAAATTGTTCATCGCTTTGATATCGTCACAGTGACTGCTGGGGCTCATATAGAGATGTGGTGATCTGGATATCAAAACTTGGTGAGTTTTTCTGTAATATGAACGTTGTTTTAAGTTTCTATCTTCAACCGTTTGCCAGTAACAAGCAATTGAAATTAGGTCCATTCGAGCGGTCCACCCTGTACAATGATGATGTGATCTAATACTATTAACTTCGCCGGAACAGGCTGCATAGCCTAAACCTTGTATTAGAAGAAGAAGAAGAAGAAGAAGAAGAGAATAAAGTTCTTAGGAAAATGTTTGGACCAAAGAGAGATTGAACAGACATATGAATGGAGAAGATTAAATAATAGTGAACTACATGGTCTTTATAGGAAGCCAGATATAATAAGAACAGTTAAGTCTCATAGACTGTGATAGATAGGACATGTGACCGAATGGGAATTAAAGACGTGCATGCAAGCTTATTGTAGGAAAACCAGAGAGAAAACGCCCAGTTGGTAGACCAAGAATGAGGTGGGAGAATAACATTAACTACACATAGAAATACATTATATAATGGAAAGCTGATGACAAATGATGGAAATTTTGAGGAAGTTATAATAATAATAATAATAATAATAATAATAATAATAATAATAATAATAATAATAATAATAATAATAATATAATAACTTATAGTAATAATAAAATAAAATTATAATAAAATAATATAATATTTTTTTATTGTGAATGAGACCATGTAGTACTATGCAAAGTACTTAGAAGCGTTTCCTTTGACTCCATATTTCCCTATTTTTTTTGCTATGGGGTTCCTTTCTTTCTTTCTTCTGTCCATGTTGTTCCTGTTTTTTGTTGGGTTTGTCCTCGAGGTCAACCTGCTAGTTTTGCACCTTCATTTTAAAGATATCTCTGTTTATGATAGGCCTATCTTCTTGAGTAAATCATACCAATCTATTTCACAGTATCCTCTTGTGCTTTACTTCTATTTACATAGAATTACACTATTTGTTTTGAAAGTTTATTTCAGTACATTCGTTTAATAGGTCCATAAAATTTCAACCTTCGTTTTCTAATATAACTATGAATGTCTCTACGTAATTTAATTTCCTTTCTATTTTTCTACTTTTAGATGTATATGCTCTATATATTTTTTTTGATTGCGGATGAGCCCATGTAGGACTACGCAAAGTACTTAGAGGCGTTTCCTTTGAGCCCAAATTTCTTTCGTTCTTTTGCTATGAGCTTGTTTTCTATCATTTGTCCAAGTTGTTCCAGTTTTTTTCTTCGGTTTGTCATCTTGGTCAACTTGCCACTTATTCGCCTTAATTCTAAATATATCTCTGTTTGGGATATCTTCTTTAGTAATTCCTGCCAATTTTAAGTCCATTTTGACTTCATCAATCCACTTCATAGTATCCACTGGAGCTTTACTTCTGTTTTCGTAGAATTCCATTATCTGTTTTGTAAGCCTATTTGAGTTCATTCGTTTAATATGGCCATAACATTTTAACCTTCGTTTTCTAATATCACTATGAATGTCTGTATATATTTTTATTTCCTTTTTACTTCTGAGTCTAAATGCTTCACCTATGACTTGTGGACCTAAAACTTTTCTTATAATTTTGCATTCTTTTTTCACTATATTTTCGATATATTTTTTTCTGTTCAAAATTAATGTTTCTGCTCCATAGAGGCACTCTGGTTTAATTACAGTGTTATAGTGTCGTAATTTTGTATGTAAAGATATGCATTATTATTATTATTATTATTATTATTATTATTATTATTATTATTATTTGAGGAGGTATGAACATTCCTGTGTTGTTCTTCTCACGTGTTAAAAAAGTGGAACACGTGTCATACGTCGTTCATGCGTTATGTAGGTCAACCGAACAATGGCTGATTCTGCACTTGTTTTTAATCCACTGTCATCACATCTCAAAGCTGAATTGAATTATATTGAAAATAATAGATCGAAACGAACCCCATGACAGATTTCGTATTTGTAAAAATAAGTAGATATAAATATATGGAGTAATTATAATTCATTAGGTGGGATTGTTTTTCATAAATGCGACATGACCCGAAATAGTCATAAATGCTTGGTACTCTAGTTTTTTTTTCACGACCTAAAAACACTTTTTAATGTAAATGCGACAAATGGGAAAATTATCTATACCAAAATGCAATATAAAATGTGGAATCGATTTTTTTTAATATTATATTTATTTTCTTCTAAAAAAATTCAAGAAGAATGCTTTAGCCTATATCATTATATTCTAAATTTCTTTGTGTTTTTTTAGCCTATATTATTTTAAATAAATGCACAATACACCGTGTCCCTTCAAACCTCCCACATTCTAATTAATCATAACTCTCAAAGTATGCGGAATTATGAAATGAGGTTGGTATTAAAAGAAAGAGAAACTCAGAAAATTGTTGTTTTCATTGTTGCAGTTAATTCATCTGTCGCATGTTGGACAATAATGACGTAAAACAAAATGGCGAGCACAAACTGTTTCCTGGTATGCAGAGGCTAAGTCAATAATTACAGTGCAAAGAAATTACCGGAGAGAATATGGACGAAATGCACCTGATGGAAAGACAATTACGGCATGGCTTGAGAAGTTTCTGGCGACTGAAAGCGTTAAAAAAGAATCAGGTGGTGCTCGTACACGTGTTTCAGAAAAAAAAATATTAAAAAATGGTGCCATATAAAGGTGTTTTAATGTGTGGCAATGAAAATTCTTTGCGTTTCTGTTTCGTTTAATACCAACCTCATTTCATAATTCCGCATACATTATTAGTTATGATTAATTAAAATGTGGGAGGTTTGAATGGGATACCCTGTATAATATATGAACTTTTATTTGACAATCAATCCTTTACGAGTGTGATTTTAATTTCACTTCACCATGGTGTGATATACCTAAAGAGCCATTGACCTGCTACCCAGCTGCTGACCTTACGTCCACATGTGTTATTCACAAGAGGTGGTAAATAATCTGACTAGTATAGGGGTGACATGTAGTCAGCATGTCGAGTCTCGCAGTCGTTATAGCTGTATCTCAACCGGAAACTACCCTAATTCTTCAGGATGTGGGTTGGCACCGGTCTCATAATGACCAAAATTCCATGAGAAAATTTCTTCCCCCATGGGGACTTGAATCAACGCAAGTCTCGTAGCTATTCTAATTTCAAAAGGCATTCTCTGTCATTAGAATTATATTTGCAATTTTTAAATGTTATAGCATTTTTAATAAAATATACAATTTATTAATAGTAAATTATTAACTATTAATAAATTGTATCTTTTATTAAAAATGCCATAACATTTAAAAATTGCAAATATATATAAACGCAGCAAAATGCTAAAAGAAAAATTGAAAAACTAAATTTCTGATTTAAAAATTATAAAAATCACCGCCCTTTTAAATGTTACTTTAGGGTTTACAAGACACCACAAAAGAAAGGAACTGCAAGGGCGTATTTTTTAAACTATTAGCAACATAATAAACTATCGATTATGCTATAAATAAAATAATTGTATTATGAGTATGACATCCAGAATCATTTTTTAAAACGATTTTTCATGTTTGTATTCAACGGTATTTTTCATTATTAAATTTGTTATATGCCATCAATATCATTTCGCGTTTAGAATCCTATCTGTATCCAATATGTATGTAATTACTCCATATATCTCTGGTAAAAAACATAGCCTTGGTGGTACCTAGTGGGGAGTTTCTTCACCAGACTAATTTAGTTATTTCCTTACATATGTCGGCGAGTGGCATCACCTCAATGAGACATTCTAATAGGCAACTAATAAACTCTGTATTATTCCAGTTCGCTCTCGTAAGCTAGAGCGTCTGAAATGCGGCCACGAGAGTTTCTTATACAGGTAACAAGAATTTGAGAATGGGAATCTCCGGGATTCTCGCAGTGAGTATGAAGTCATGCCGTGTTAATGCTACATAAGAAATGTTTACTGCATGTGTGATATCATACGTTTCTCAATAACTAAAGGAATTCGTTGTTTTACGAATAAAATGTTATTATCATTATTATTACTGAAATATAAATCTATAAAGCATTTAAGGGTCATTCCATGTGAAATCGGCAAAAAAAAAAGACCAACTTATTCCTTACTGACCAACTTTTACATGTTTTTTTATTGGTAGATGAAAACAAATCACATAATTTATAATTTTCTTAACAATTTAGCACGGAAATAAATTGATGTAAATTATAAACACAGGTTTAGTGCTAATGAATGACGATCTCATATCCATCTTTAACTGGTCTTCAAGTATCGGTCTAAATCTAAATCCTAACAAGTCACAAGTAATTCTAATGGGACAACAAAGACTGTTTACAACCTTTGACATATCTACACTTCCAAACATTACTATAAATAATATAATTATCCCTTATTCTTCTTCAATAATAGATCTTGGACTACATCTAGACGCAAATTTAACCTGGCAAACACAAGTGAAACACATATGTAAAAAGACTTTCTCCATCTTACATTATCTTAGACGTTTAAAGAATTTTCTCCCGTTTCGTTAAAACAAATCCTAGTGCAGAATCTTGTGTTACCACACTTCGATTATTGTGGACATTATATATAATGATCTAAACTATGCCTTGTCGCAGAGACTGCAGCGTGTTCATAATGCTTGCATTCGATTCATTTTCAATATCCGCCGTTATGACCATATTTCCGAACACTTTAATAACCTCTCTTGGCTCCGTCTTACTGACAGACGTAAATTGCACTCTCTTTCGCTACTTTTCAAGCTTCTGAATTCCTACATTCCCTACTTACCTGGCGTCCAGATTTGAGAAGTTATCCTCCTACCACAATATTGACACTAGGTCACAAGATAGCAGTCTGCTAACATTCCTCTTCATAGCACTTCCTCCTATTCTACTTCCTTCACAGTAGCCTAAGCCCGCTCCTGGAATCTCCTTCCTCAAGATATCAGGGGTTGCCGCACACTTGGCACCTTTAAGTCACGCTTATACAGTTACCTGTTGTCTAATAATTAATTTTTCTCTATTTATTTAATTTTATACTATGTCATTAATCTTTTCCTCGTTTTTTTATATATCTTGTACATATTTTTATTTAATTCGTTAAATTTAGAGTAAATCAAAATGCATTATAAATATTAATTGTATTGTATTCATAACTTGTAATCGTTTATATATATATATATATATATATTGTAATTTAGATTTAAGACTTTTCTTTTGTATTTTTTTAAACCTGGTTGAGTGGTAGACAAGGCCTTAAGGCCTTAGGCCTAACTCTGCCAGGTAAAATAAAGCTATTATTATTATTATTATTATATTATTATTATTATTATTATTATTATTATTTATTATTATTATTATTAAATACACAAACACATTTATATTTTTTTAAATGTAATATACAGACTTATATTCAAAGCGTAAGACTTGTAGAATGTAGATTCCATCAGATAATTTATAGAATGCATTATATTTAGTCATTGTATACATTATTTTGCTCATGAAGATTGTTCACTGCTCACGGGAAATCTCATCCAATGGGACTCCTGTCGGTCTCGCTTCTATTCTACTCCCGCGCATAGTTTGGCATTCCCCTCTTCCCCTTACACTCAATACACCAACGTAGAAGTAACAAACGAGACTGAGAAGCTCGGAGAACGAGGTTCGAGCGGGAGTGACGGGAGTGAATGTGTACTTGACCGGTTCTAGCAACTCACCTATTACTTGGATGGGGAAGGAGGATTAAATTTTGCTCAGAGGCACTTATTATGGCTTGTTGTTCTCTTGGGCTCCAGTGAAAAGACAGAAGGATAGAATACAGACGGCGGGGATGAGGTTCCTAAGACAAGTAAAAGGATGTACAAGACTTGATAGAATAAGAAATGAGGATATAAGAGAAGAATTGAAAGTACCAGCCTTTATTGGATAAAGTCACGAATTACAGACAGAAATGGATTGATCACATGGATGGAATGAGTAAGGAGAGATATCCATTGTTAGCAAGAAATTATCAAGCAAGAGGAAGACGTGATGTTGGAAGACCTAGAAGACGTTGGGCTGATGCATTATGAAGTCGGAACGGGCAATTGCCTAATCCCCGGAGTGCTCGAAAATCTTCAGTCTTGGGATCCACGGCTTAAAAATCCCTCCCGGAGGACTTGTGCCTTGGAAGTTTACTTCTTAACAATCCATCGAATCCGGCAGAGTTAATAGGTTCGTGTTATTACATTATTGCATTCATGTATTTTCATGTCAATGATATTATAAAATTGTAATTATTTTGAAACAGGCTATGGTAATAAAATTTTAACCCAAAATTTTTTTTAAACTGAAAAAAAAAAAGCTAAGAAAATTTCAAATTACTTAGATACGAGATTTTAACGGTGATATTTCGCATTTAAGTCTCAAGCACTTACCATTTTAATCAACTCTCTAGATTACACTGAGCAACAACAAAATAAACTTTTTTTTTTTGTCTCAGAAAGAAAAATATGTGATTCTGATAGTATTTTTTCTCCTGAATTCAAACATGACATCGGTTTTTCTCCATCACGCAAGGTTTCCGACAGACAGGCATTTATAATTTCAAACACTTTAATATTTTCTACATTCGTAACTATACAATATTCGAACATTCGGACTCACCTAGAAAGTGAGAAATGACGATTTTCTGCTATATTTCGCCTGTGGAGCATCCCTCGTGATGATCCAACAATAATCGGTCAGTATATAAGGATTCCTTTTGCCTTGATATCTCGTTTCCATAGCTGAAAACATTTGAGTTAGCTCATTTGGTTTTATTTCACAATGGACAAATGGACGAAAGAAACGTTTATTAAAAAATAATTATTTAAATCCATTAATTGAAATTGAAATAAAAACTGTGGGTGATGGAGACATTCCGAATACATATTTGAAAACACGATAAAAAAACTACTTTAAGTACAACTATTGGTACTCATGAGATAAAAATCATGTTGATCACTGTTATTGGATAGTGTTGCTACAGTTAAAAAATAAATATATATAACAAGAACACACTTTTAATAAATTAATTAGGAAGAAAAATAAAAGTGAATAAAAATCCTTTTGTTTTATGACTTATGTTTGTAATTTCTCAGTATTGAAATTAATAATAATACCTCGCTTGTTGCAGACAATGTACCGGAGAGACTACAGGAGACTGACGACGAAGGCATCGAGCGAGATTCTGGTGAAGGAGACGAAGAATCTAGCACCAATCCTCACCACATCACGTTGTCTAAAGTCATAGACGTAAGTAATAATACACAATTTATTAATGTCAGTTCACAAATAATGGTATTTTGCAGGCCGTGATTCAATGGAGACTTCAAGTCTGGTCGTTATTATTATTATTATTGTTATTATTGTTGTTATTATTGTCATTATTATTATTAATGTTATTATTGTTGTTATTATTATTATTATTATTATTACTTACCTACTTACTTACTCACTGGCACTATCGAACCCGTAGGTTCATGGCCGCACGGACATAAGCTCTCCATACATCCCTATCCTGAGCCAATGCTTTCCAATCATTCCCTGTACAATCTACTTCCCTCAAATCATAGTTAATGTTGTTCTCCCACCTCATTCTTGGTCTACCAACTGGGCGTTTTCCTTCTGGTTTCCTACAAGAAGTTTCCATGCACGTCTTTCATTCCCCATACGTGCAACATGTCCTGCCCATCGCAGTCTACGAGACTTAACTGTTCTTGTTATATCTGGCTTCCTATAAAGACCATGTAGTTCATTGTTATGTAGTCTTCTCCATTCAACCGTCTGGTCATCTCTCTTTGGTCCAAAAATTTTCCTAAGAACTTTATTCTCAAATCTCGTAATCTCCTTTCCTCCCTTAAAGTAAGAGTCCATGTTTCGCACCCATATAATATAACTGGTAGAATAATAGTTTTATAGGCCTATATTTTCAGCTTAACGTTTTTTGAAAGGAGTTGGGACACCAAAAGTCTCTGCAATGCATAATAGCAAGCATTTCCAGAATTCAGCCTATGTTTAATTTCTTTGTGCATCTCATTCCTATTTGTGATTATTGTTCCTAGGTATTTGAATTCAGCCACTTCCTCAAAATTTCCCTCATTTGTCATTAGCTGTCCATTTCCATTATATAATGAATTTCTACGTGTGACCATATATTTAGTTTTACTGATATTTATTTCCAGTCCTAATTTCTTAGTGTTACTCAATAGTGTGTGCGTGTTGGCCTTTAGTATCTCCTCGCTATCGGCCAGTAGTACTACATCATCAGCATAAACTAACAGCTTATTAATACCATTGAATTGTAAGCCTTCCTCATTCTCTAAAGATTTAATGGCATGCTCTAGTACAAAATTAAATAGTAGAGGAGATAGTGCATCTCCTTGCTTCAACCCATTCTGGATTTCAAAAGTGTCTGAAAAGTGTTTGCCTACACGCACCCTACTCTTTGTGCCATTTAGACACATTCGTATAAGTCTAACTTTTTAGGAATTCCGAACTCCAGTAGGATACTATATAACTTCTCCCTCTTAATTGAATCATATGCTTTTTTGAAGTCTACATATAGTTGATGTACAGTTCCATTGTATTCCCATTTTTATTATTATTATTATTATTATTATTATTATTATTATTATTATTATTATTATTATTATTATTATTTATTATATTATTATTAATGTTATTATTATTGTTTTTTTATTGCGGATGAGCCCATGTAGGACTACGCAAAGTTCTTAGAGACGTTTCCTTTGAGCCCAAATTTCTTTCGTTCTTTTGCTGTGAGCTTGTTTTCTATCATCTGACCAAGTTACAGTTTTTTTCTTCGGTTTGTCCTCTTGGTCAACTTGCCACTTATTCACCTTAATTCTAAATATATCTCTGTTTGGATATCTTCTTTAGTAATTCTTGCCAATTTTAAGTCATTTTGACTTATCAATCCACTTCATAGTATCCACTGGAGCTTTACTTCTGTTTTCGTAGAATTCCATTATCTGTTTTGTAAGCCTATTTGAGTTCATTCGTTTAATATGGCTATACAAGTTTAACCTTCGTTTTCTAATATCACTATGAATGTCTGTATATATTTTTATTTCCTTTTTACTCTGAGTCTGAATGCTTCACCTATGACTTGTGGACTTAAAACTTTTCTTATAATTTTGCATTCTTTTTTCACTATATTTTCGATATTTTTTTCTGTTCAAAATTAATGTTTCTGCTCCATAGAGGCACTCTGGTTTAATTACAGTGTTATAGTGTCGTAATTTTGTATGTAAAGATATGCATTTTTATTATAAGTGTTGTGATTAAGCCGAAATGCTGTTTCCATTTTTGGCATCTACTTTTATTGGCTTTAGTTTCAATTCCATTTTCCTGAATTATTTCACCAAGATATTTAAATTGTGAAACTCGTTTAATTTTTCCATATTTGGTTTCCAGGTATTTTGGTACTTGTTTATTGCTGAAATATATTCCGTTTTTCCAAAAGAAATCTGCAGACCAATGTGACAAATTATTATTATTATTATTATTATTATTATTATTATTATTAGTATTTATTAGTATTATTATTGCCGTTTAAAAACTATTTTCCCGGGCTATTAAACAATCGTACATAGTCGCTGATTTGTGACAAGCCTCCAACGTGATCCTACTCAAGTGAATAGCCACTGAAAATATATTGGGAGACGAAATATTTGGCAGCATTACCAGCGACTTTGGATCACAGTCTAATAGCTCGAATAATGTTTATTTATTATTATTATTAGTATTATTATTATTATTATTATTATTATTATTATTATTATTATTATTGTTTGATCCTTCCGGGAAATTCTCGTATAAGACTTGAAAGCATAATAATAGTCCCTTCGATTGGTTGCCGGCCAAAGGAAGGCAAGACCAGTTATGGGGCTGCCATCTTATAGCCTCTGGTCAGGCTTTTCTGGAGAAAGAAAAGAAAATAAAGGAAAGAAGAAATGGAAGAAAGGAAAGACTCCCTAGCCCTCGGATGCCCTAATAGCGTCGGGGTCGAAAAAAACAAGAGTTAACCAAGAAGGTTAGATAGTAAAGTTAAAAGAGTGCAAAACACAAGTAAGCGGAAGAAATGTTTTGCTCAGCTTGGGCACCTTGTGGTCGCCAACCACATATCCCCTAGATGAGGACCCCTGAGGCGAAGATCACTGGGCCGTCCTATGAAACGCTGGAGGGAAAATTTTCTGGGATCGTAACAGGCCTTGGCCTAATACTTGGAAGGAAGAAGAAGAAGAGGATTATTATTATTAGTATTATTATTATTATTATTATTATTATTATTTTGTTAAGAAACACAGAAATACGACGCCGTATGGAAGTGGAAGAGAAAAGTGTCACAATTGAAAGACCTGCATGTACGTAGAATGGGATAAAGAAGAATATTTAGGATTATACAAGAAGAGGAGAGAAGGAAGAGGACGATCTGCTATAACCTGGATACAGAATGTGAATGGAAAGATTTGGTGTTTTGGAGGAAGATATACAAGAAAGACAAATGGCGTAACACCATAAACAGTATAGAGTTCTGAAAAGTATTATCTAACTTTGTGTATTTTAGATGTCAATATTGTAACTTATTTTATATTTTGATATTGTTCGACTGGAGGCAAACCTCTGAACAGAATTCTCATAAGTAATGCCACGAGTGATTTCCAATTTATCTAGAGAATTTGGAAATCAAGAGTGGCATTTGTTAGGGCTATTTTTACGGAATAAAATTAAGCTGTTTACTCACAAATCATTGTTTAACTGTAGTTATTTTAAAATATTTATATATTTAATGTAAACGGCGATGTTTGAAAACAAATCAGAAATGCGAGGTTATGTTCATTCACTGCTGCTTGATCATATTATTTATTGCCAAATAAGATCGCAATATTGTAAGAGTGCACCCAAGTGGAGAAAATAATGAAAACACATCAAACTATATATCATAAGCAACATTACGGGTTATTCATTTATTTTTTTAGTAAACAACTCAGTAAAATCAAGGAATATTTTCATTATTTGCTGTATTCAATGTATTTGTTGGAGAAAAATAATGCTTTGACCTGTTCAGAACATTAAAAAGGAGGAGCTTTCATTATCACAAAAGCAGAAGCTGATAAAGAGAAATCGATAAAGAGCGAGGTGAAACACGACTGTCATTGGTTGTAAAACAACATTCATTGAAACGTGATTGGTCATTGACTAGCATTTGTGGCATGAGTTAAATAGTCGTTAATAAAAAATATATTATTTTGAGTAAAAACTAGTAAAGTACTCTTGATTTTGTGTCGCAACAGATCTTTAAGTTTTTTCTACACAATTTACTTAAATTTACTTAAATTTCTGTGATGTATAATAAAAACATATTTTAGTTAAGAGCGCATTTGAGGTTTGAAACCTCAAACTTAAGTGCAGCGATAATTATGCTGATCGTCATGAATGCTACAGCTGAGGGTAACGTACTATTACCATTGGCCTAGAAAACTTTCTTTCTTGTTATGTCATGAATGCATGTCACATAGTTAACTTGTTTACTCTCAAAGTCTTCTTTTTCTGTTCTTTACTTATTAAATTATTGGTGGTACAACAACAACAATAATAATAATAACAATAATAATAATAATAATAATAATAATAATTATTATTATTATTATTATTATTATTATTATTATATGTTTTTATTTATAAACAGATTTTCAATGTTTACACATCTTTCTCTGCCTGAAGTTTTGTTTTTCATCTCCACTTGTCTCTATCCATCCACTCCCATGTAATCTCCATCCCTCTTTTGGTTTCTAATTATGTCTTGCATCCGCGAGGTCTTCCTTCCTTCCTTCTTCTTCCATGTAGACACCATTCCATTTTTTTTTTGAGTAAACTTTCTTCTTGCATTCGTCGTACATGCCCATACCAATTTAATGTCTTGTATCACGGGGCCATTCCAATTACATCTATACGAAAACAAGTGTAACATAAAAGTATTATGGGTCAATTTCTTCATCTAAGGGAGATCGCCTAAATCTGGTTGAGGTACGCAAGGGCTTTCAAGATAACATGTGATCTTATCTATTCTACTATTGCTGATGGAATATTAATTTTTTCTCGTATCGCAGTATTTCTTTTCTTTTTTTTGTTTTAATTTTGATCCATCTTATAACACGCTCTCCCTTAAGAAATAATAATCTTCTTGTAATCTTGTAATCCCATGTTTCCCTTAACAGAGATTTAGGCGCTCTCCCCCTACAGGGAGGAATTTGAACCATAGTAATTTAGTTACACTTGTTTTCGTATAGATGTCATTTGAGTGGTCCGTGGCCAGCGTTTCCGCCTTATATGACTCTAGTCATAATAATAATAATAATAATAATAATAAAATAATAATATAATAATAATAATAATAATAATAATAATAAGAAGATGTTCGTTATTGATTGTACATATCAGGCGCTATTAGAATTAAAAATAGATAAGGTAGTTATTAATAATCATTAAAATTTATAAAACATAAATCTACCTGTGCTACTGTATAACTATGGAAGAGAGTCACAAACGTTAAGGGAAGAAAATAAGTTTTAAAGTATTCGAAAATAGGATCCTTAGTAGAATATTCGGCCCCATGAGGGACGTGAATGGAGATTAGAGGAAACTTCATATGAGAAACTCCATAATTTGTCGTTTGTATCAATGTTATCAGAGTTATATAGCCTAGGAAATTAAGATGGGCAAGTAAATGAATTTCAGACAATCCGTTCAGGGATTGCAGACGCCCGATCTCGGAACTCCCAGCACAAATCTGTGTACCTTGTTTACAGGTTGATAAATAAGTCTAGAACATACTGTATTTTAATTAATTATGTGTAGCAAATTATAAAATATTTGGCCTAATCCAGAGAGAAGACAAGAGAATTGCTCCTTTCGCTGGTCTCTAGTCCGGATTCCAAGGCATGAAATCCATTTGTCCCATCAATTTTCAATGGTGTCCGGAATACGTGTTGGAATTTTGAACAGCACCTTGATTTATTATTAATTATGTTTTTATTTTTGCCATTAACGTTCAGTCCATTCTTTTCACCAAACGGCAATAAACTACAACATGGAAATCTCAACAGAAAAATCTAAAGTCATGGTTTTCCTAGGAAAAGACCCAGTTCGCAGTAAAATTGTTATTAATAATAAAATATTAGAACAAACCAACACATTTAACTATCTCGGATACCAAGTTACATACGAAGAAGAAAAATATTTTAGTCAAAAAATTATAAAATTTAACAGAGTAACAGGAACTATAAATAATATTTTCAAGTCAAACACAGTACAGCAACACACACGAACTAGAATTTATAAAACACTGGCCAGACCCATATTATGTTACGGCAGTGAGGCCTGGACAATTCGCAGTGTAGATGAACAAAGATTAACTGCGGCAGAGAAATAAATTTATGAGACGTACTGCAGACTATTCAAGGACAGACCATAAAAGGAATTCTGAGATTCTCAAAGAATTACACACAGAATCAGTAATGGAATATGTACAAAAATACAGAAACAACTGGAAATCTCACGTACGAAGAATGAGCAGAACAAGAATACCACGTCAGATCTTAAATTACCAGCCACCAGGCAAGAGATCTTTGGGCAGACCCTTCAAACGTTGGATTGAGACCGTAACAGACCACTAGGTCTATCACATGAAAGGAAAAAGAAGAAGATGTTGAAAAACTCGAAGTGCGACAGGCCCTGTCCTACCACCTGGCTGCTGACTTCACATTCACTTGTGTCATTTACAGAGGTGGACGATCATGTAGTCATTATAGGGGTGACATGAGGTCAGCATATCGATTCCCCCTGCCGTTATAGTTGGTTTATACAACCTGGAGTCGCTACTCGTTGTGGGTACCCGAATTCTTCATGATGCTAAGTGGGCACCGGTCTCATACTGGCGTAAGTTCCATTAGAAAATTCCTTCGCTCATGGGGACTCGAACCGGTGCAATAGCTCTGCACCAAGGCTTGGTGCCTTAAACTGCTCGTCTACGGCGCTGAATCATAATTCAGAATTCTAACTATAAATCATCATCATCAACAACAAGGATTAAGTCCAATGACCTGTTCCGATCTCATTATAGGTCGAATTGGTCCTTCCATCTCTTCAATGGTCTTCCCAACATTCTTCTCCCTTTTGGTTTATAATTATACATTCTTCTTGGTATGCGCTGTTCATTCATTCGTAATACGTGCTGAAGATAAGCATATTGATAATATTTTATTCTTTCACAGAGATTATATCCCTCCTCACCACACTGTATATTATTCATTATCTTTTACGGTCTCACTTGCCAAAACATGGAATTCCCTTCCGCCCTATGTCAGAGACTGTCAAATATAACACCCTTCAAAACAAACTAAAGAATTATTTAATAACAAACTAACTTATATTAGTCATTCAAAATATCTCTGCAGGCGGAAGAATTACCAAGCTCTGTTTGTTGCTACACGTGACGTCATATAAGACAGTGTTACTGTCAGCGTCCCACGTCTCATTCCCCTCTGCACTCATAGATAGCAGAGTCACGTGTTTTATTCCTGCATAAACACGACTGTAGTGCCCTCCGTCAATAACTGCGCTTACTCCTTAAACGGGTAATACTCTTCACTGATAGTATTCTTTTAACCATTAATAAATTCAATTATTTATGAAAATAATATTAACATTAACAAATATTTTCTTTTGCTTTGTTTTTTTAAATATTGTATAATCGTAAAATTAGTTTTCTATATCTCATTATTTTTCTTTGTTTTTTATATACATTAGACAGGGGCAATTTAATATGTCTTGCGTGTATACACTTTATTATTAGTTTTAGTCTTAATTTTAACTAACATTAACTGGTTGTATTATAGATCGTAATATAATAGATATTATCTTTTTGATCAAATTTTTATTTAGTATTTAATATTAGAGTTAATTGTGATTGTTATATTCTGATGTAATATACATTTGTCCTGGAGAGTGGAAGAGAAGGCCACATGGCCTTAACTCCACCAGGCTAAATAAATCTAAATCTAAATATATTAAGTCCTGTTCTTATATCTTCGTTTTACTTTTTATCGGTCCTTTGGTATCCTGCTATTGCTCTCAACATCTTCATTTCAGCAGCCTCTATTTGTTTACTATCTGCCTTTGTTAATGTCCAGGTTTCACATCCATATATAAGAGATGAAACTGCCAATACTTTGTAAAACTTAAAAATAGTTTCTTTTCTTTTTTTCCTGAAATCCAATCCGGCCTTTGCTTTGAGATGAATCAGTAATAATAAATGTCCCCTGACCGCGTTACGAGCGCTGTGCAGGGTAAGGATAATGACAGGGCTGCTGTCTCAGAGCATCTATCCATGCTCCTTTAAGTATTAACCCCTTTAGAGAGGGTTGCTGCTTGAGCCGTTGTGATGATCGCCTGATATCACGTCGCCTCGTAGACCGTTGCAGACTTCTTGGTTAGTTAGTTAGTTACTATGTAATGGAAATTGTGTCACTTCTTGAACTTCCTTTTTATATCCATCGAGGAAAACATCCATTTTCTGTGGAAGTCGTCCTCGACCAATGAATGGGAGTCAATCGTGAACTACAACTTCCGGCTATTCTTAGGGATTTCCAACCCTCTTTAGCCCTTGTGAATTAATTATATCGTCGTAGTTATTTAAAAATTAGTCATTACGAACTTAAAAATCATCGGAGAACATATTGTTTAAACAACTCACCTCATAGGATTCATGCTTCCATGATATCGCGATTTCAAACATAGTCATGTTCATCGTCAGCCATAACTCCGACTGTTGAAATTCTTCGGCCGTCAACTATTCTATTGTCGCCATCTTCAGTGCTGCTATCTATGGTTGAATTTATGAACTTCGAAATCAATGTAATTTCGTTAGGGATATCAAAATTCATTGATCTATTTTTGTTTTTCTGAATGTATATTTTTTCCCAAACTGTCAATTCCAAAGGTTTCTGTACTTATTTTAAAAGTTTAGCTTCTCTTCTAATTTTATGATATTACGAACTTATTTGTTCGTATTCTCATTTATTATAATGTATATCCTCTGCCCACGATAACTAGCCGCAGCCCGGTGTCAAAGGTCCAGTGGTTGGGCACACCAATCCTGCATTCAGTTTCTCGAAGTCAACCTTCTGGCAGACGTCTCCCACTTTGCGAACTATTCTTAGTTTCCTCTCACCTCTGACCAATCGGCAAGTTAGCAAAGCTAAACTTCCCCGATTTGGTCGTTTGGTTCTTTGAGTACTCGGCGCCCCCCCACGTCGAGGTGATAGTCCACGGGGGTCTTACTATATATATTTTTTTTTATTATTACGGCTTTTACAATGAATATACATTTTTCCAGTACCCATGTTCACAGTTAACTACACATTTGTTTCAACACATTTCTCCATTCTTGTCTGTTCATCCATATATCTTCTTCTATTTCCCATTCCCTCTTAGTTTGATTGATTCCCTGAATCCACGTAGTAATATTTGGTCTACATGTCTTTTTACTTCCCTGGGGGTACCCAATCTATGATTATCTCGAGGTAGTCTTCCTTCTTCCATCCGGGATAAGGTGGTCCGTACCAATTTAATGTGTTTCTTCTTTATAAAATCTAATATTGAATATTTGACCTGCATTTTTTTCTTTATATATGAATTTATGCTTTGATCCTTCCTGGATATCTTTGAAGCACGGCTCCAGTAGTCCATTTCAGTGGCGGTAGTAGTAAGTTTTTTGTAAGTTGTGAATTTTAAAGACCCAAACATCAGCTCCATAGGTAATAATGCTTCTGATTATTGTATTCCAAATAGTTTTTTTTTGTTTCTTTGAAGATATGTTGGTCCCATACTATTCCATTTAGGGCAGATATAGCATACTTTCCTATATTGATCCTGTTTCTTATCTCTGTTTCTTGTTTTCCATCTTTAGTAATTTTAATTCCCAAATACTTATATTCTTCAGTGTATTTAATTGTCCTTAAATTTTCTTCTAGTATTTCTAACTATAAATACAAACATAAAATTAAAGGTAAAGTAAATTCATTTTTTCACCTTAAGAGATCCTGGGACAGCAGGAGGTACTTCATAGCAAATTAGTGTGGACAATTAAATATACATTTTGAATTCACAAAATATATAGAATGGATTTTCTTTAAGTGTACCGTGTTTGACATATCATTTTACCAATTAGCCTACATCTAATCCGTGGTTTCTTTGTAATTATCTTAAATTTTAATTACTGCTTACTCTGGAATTACAGTCACTGTACTCTCTAATGATCTCATTCCATTTCTCCCTTTCCAAAGCATTGACGTTGGCTTTTCTTAAATCACCTAAAAATGTGTCCCGGTCATCCTGTCTTCCTTTTACCATCTGGTTTGCCACTGTTTTGTGACTCCTCTATTATCCTCCATGTCACTACAGTGTAATTATTTTTCTTTTAATTTCGATATTTTATTTATCGTACATTTCTTGAACTTCTTTATTTGATCTTACTCTTCAAACATTATTTTCACTAACTGGTCCAAAACTTCTCCTAAGACTTTTCCTTTTCCAATGTAATAATAATTTCATCATTTTCCTTAGACGCCATGTTTCGGAAGCATACATGACTATAAGTCCTATTAATATCTCTGAATATGCCCAGCTTACAATTTCTTGATACTTAAATTTTGACTTAAATGTCTTCTTCTTTTTCACGGTTTAGACTTATTTACTAGCCTGTTCCGGCTCCAAATCGCTGCTCTTTCCACCTTTTCCTTGGTCTTCCCAAACTTCTTCTTCCTCGGGGTGAATAGTTTTGACTTATCCATAGTATCCATAGTAATTCTGCCCGAGGGCAGGTCCTTCACTGCAATTATAGCATTTTGATGCTATGCTTGCAGCTTGACTAGGGAATTGTAGGTCTGGTAGCTTCCCGTTGCTTTCCACACCGGTGAAGGATGATGATGATAATGAAGATGATGGCCATATGATTTCGGGGACCGTTTGGGCCTTAAAGTTTTCCTGACATTTGTCTTACAGGTGAGGAAAAACCCCGATAAAAACCTCACCCAGAAAAAACTGCAGCGACCGGGGATCGAACCCGGGCCCGCTGCGTGACAAGGCAGCACGCTACCTCGAGACCACAGCGGTGGATGTTTTGACTTAAATATACGAATTTTAATTAATACACTATTCATAAATGTTTGAGTTTAAATCTATTTTTTTATACAATTAACTACTTAAAATTATCGAACCTGGAAGTTAAGGCCGAGAGGACTAAAGCACTCCATACATCCCTATCCTGAGATAATATTTTCCAATCATTCATTATATAATTAATCTCCCTCAAATCATGGTTAATGTTATTTTCCCACCTCATTCCTGGTCTACCTACTTGCTTTTTAAGTATACAATCTTAATTAATGTATTTTTATACTTCGTCCCGCGCTGTAGCCGAGTGGTTAAGGCAAGACGCCTTGGCACAGAGCTACGAGAGCTGGTTCGAGTTTCCACGGGGGAAGAAATTTTCTCATGAAATTTTGGCCGGAATTACAAAAGAATAAAATTAGAACAGTTGAATTTGATTATTTTAGAAGAAGCCTCCAAAAAACAAGACAGGATAAAATAAGAAATGAATTCCTTTGGAGAAAAATGAAGGTCACCACATCTGTTGTTAAGAGGATTGAAAATCAAACGCTTAAATGGTATGGTCATGTATAAAGAATGGAAAATGAAAGATGGCCAAAAATATATACCAATGGTCACCCCCTGGAAGAAATAAACGTGGCAGACCAAGGTGGAAGTGGAAAATCTACGTCAGAACAATAATGGAGGATAGGAATTTGGAAGAGGGAGATTGGAATGATAGAGATAAATGGAAACTGAAGACGGCAAACCTATAAGTGGGGGAAAGCCGAAGAAGAAAAGAAGAGAAATTTTGGCCATTATAGGGACTGGTACCCACCCAGCTTCGTCAGAAACTTGAGTAGCTACAATAAGTAACGGCTCGAGGTTAAGAAAACCAGCTATAACGGCTGGAGAACCGGTCATGCTGACCACATGTCACCCCTGCATTGGTATGGATGATCGTCTATAGGTCGCCCAAGGGATTTTGAACAATGTCCTTGACCGTAAATCGAATGGGAGAGCCTATCCAGATTGCTGATCTGTGAATTCCCTGTCTGCCACGTGAACAAACAAAACAGTTCCTATGTACAGTCCATAGAGAATTATAGTGAGACGCGGATGTGTGATTTTAGATTTAAAACCGTAGACTTTAATTATAACATTTTGTACACTTGCTGCCTGAAGTCTTAAAATTATAGTGCAATGTGAATGTGTATTTAGTTAATTACTTAACAGTTGTGATTTTTTTATTTACACAATGCCTCCTAACTAACTAACTCACTGACACTATCGAACCCGTAGGTTCATGGTCGCGCGGACATAAGCTCTCCATATATCCCTATCCTGAGCCAATGTTTTCCAATCATCCCCTGTAATAATCTACTTCCCTCAAATCATAGTTAATGTTATTCTCCCACCTCATTCTTGGTCTACCAACTGGGCGTTTTCCCTCTGGTTTTCCTACAAAAAGCTTCTGTGCACGTCTTTCATTTCCCATTCGTGCCACATGTCCTGCCCACCGCAGTCTACAATAAAGATTACCTATATTAATGAATCTTTGTAGTGAGATTTTAAAAATGTTTAGCAGTGACTGTATTTTGATATTCGCTAGCGAGGGAGTTGGCAATGACGTGTGGTCATACTTCCTATTGGCTGAGACCTACATCTCGTTAGTACAGGGCTCGCATCTAAGCTCCCATTACAAATTTCATTGTTCAGGAACTATTACTAGGGTTATACCTCTGTGATTAACACATGTGGATATGTGTCCAGCAGCCGGCTGTTAGGCCAATGGCCTTCTAGGCCTATCGGGCCGTAGAGTTTTTTTTTAATTCTTCTCTCAAATAATTCAATAATAATTTTCCGAACATGATTGACTATTTTTACGGGGAAAATATATGTAAATATGTTATAACAGAGGCAAGAAGCATAACGACTAGTCCACCGCGGCCCAATATAAACAATGCACGAAACAAACCAAGGACTGCTTGTTGCACACTGTACTGTGCAGTACAGTTCGAGACCACGCTCTGTGTGTTTGCGGGGAGAAGTGTGGGGAGTGGGAGGAGGTGCACTTCTATGCTTTAATAATAATAATAATAATAATAATAATAATAATAATAATAATAATAATAATAATAATAATAATAATAATAATAATAATAATAATAATAATAATAATACTTACTCACTGGCACTATCGAACCCGTAGGTTCATGGCCGCGCCGACATAAGCTCTCCATACATCCCTATCCTGAGCCAATGCTTTCCAATCATTCCCTGTATAATCTACTTCCCTTTGTTCATCAAGTGTTCCGCTACGGCCGATTTTTCATTTTGTTTTAGTCTGCAGTGTCTCATGTGTTCTTGTAATCTTGTGTTGATCATTCTTTTTGTTGTGCCGATGTACACCTCTCCACAACTGCACGGGATACGATATATACCGGCATGACTTAACAGGACATGTTGCACGTATGGGGAATGAAAGACTTGCATGAAAACTTCTTGTAGGAAAGCCAGAGGGAAAACGCCCAGTTGGTAGACCAAGAATGAGGTGGGAGAATAACATTAACTATGATTTGAGCAGTCTTTTAGATCCAGGAACATACAAGATTCTTAAAAATGATCCCACAGCAAGAGTTCTACGTAAATCTAATAAACTTATCAAGAGTTCCTCACTGGATGAAGACATTAAACAAAGATTGTGCAAATCAGAAGCATTGCCACCTAGATTGTATGGGTTACCTAAGATACACAAGGAAGGAACACCACTCAGACCTATTGTTTCGGCCATTGGTTCACCTACATATGAACTCGCCCAAGTATCTCGCCTCACTGCTGAAACCATATATTGGTTAAAACCGACACTTTTGTAAGAGACTCCACGCACTTCATAGAAAAGATAGACACTCTGAAACTCAAGCCGAATGACATAATACTAAGCTTCGATGTGGTTGCATTATTCACTAAGGTACCTATCGGAGATACAATGACATACTTACAAGAACTCTTTCCTCCAGATATAACAGCGCTCTGCACCATATGTCTCACAGAATCTTATTTTCAATGGAGAGGTGTATTCTACGAACAAATAGATGGCGTGGCCATGGGAAGTCCATTAAGGTCCCATAATAGCAAATTTCTACATGGAAAAATTTGAAAAACAGGCTTTGGAGAATGCTGCCTTAAGACCCACTGTTTGGCTAAGATATGTGGATGACACCTTCGTCATTTGGGAACACGGTGAGGAGGAACTAGATAACTTCAAGAAGCACATAAATGGGATTTGTCCCAGCATCCAATTCACCCTGGAAAAGGAACATGACAACAGTCTACCGTTTTTGGATGTTTTGGTAATCCGAAACCAAGACATGACACTTGGACACAAGGTTTACAGGAAAAATACTCACACAGACAGATACTTACACAAACAGTCTAACCACCATCCTAGACAAAAACGCGGGATAATAAAAACACTGGTTGAACGAGCCAAAAGGATTTCGGAACCACAGTATCTGCAAGAAGAAATCAATCATCTCCATGCAGCTTTTCTTACCAATGGATACAGCAAAACAGATTTTCGTCGAGCCATAAATCCAAAGAAATATAGGCCCGAAAACGAAAACAAGGAAGAGATAAATGGTAAGGTTTACCTACCTTATATCAAAACAACAACAGAGAAAATTGGACGAATATTAAAGAAATACAACATAGCAACAACCTACAAACCAACACAAAAAATCAGCAATATACTACGCCCAGCCAAAGACACTAGAGATCCTTTGAGTCATGCCGGTATATATCGTATCCCGTGCAGTTGTGGAGAGGTGTACATCGGTACAACAAAAAGAATGATCAACACACGATTACAAGAACACATGAGACACTGCAGGTTAAAACAAAATGAAAAATCGGCCGTAGCGGAACACTTGATGAACAACCAACAACATATTATAAGATTTGAAGATACCCAGGTATTATCACAAACATCACATTACTACACCAGACTATACAGAGAAGCCATAGAAATACACAAACATAAAAAATTCCTTCAACAAAAAAGAAGAAACCTTGAAGATAAACAAAATTTGGATCCCAGCACTGCATAACACGACAACGAAGCCTATGACTTCTGCACACGGCAATACAGCGCACAACTCGGTGCGCGCAGAAAACCCCCCCTCCACCCGGGGTTTAGCTATAAACAGAGAGACAGTTTCCAATCACCAGCCAGTCTGCAGCCGACTGTTGAGGAGTTCACAAAGAGCACGCAGTATCTCCTGATGAGGTCTACCGCAGCAGTAGACGAAACGTCGAGTAAGAAGACAACCAGACCACGGCCTATAAGCCCGGAAGACGAACCAAATATGGATCAAGACGCCGGCCGTGAAAGCCTACAATTATATACAACCTGGGGCATTTGCAAAAAAAATATTTATTTGTCCTCTGGTTTGAATGACTATTTGTAATAGCCGCCTTGGCACCTGCCTGCAGTAAAAAAAAAAAGACTGCTCATGGTTAAAGGACAGTAATCCTAACATACCGGCTGGATCCGCGAATAAAGACTTTTTAGCCGCTAATACAGGAACTGTGTCGCATTTCTTCTTCTTCTTCTTCTTCTTCTCCTTCCTTTCATGTGATAGACCTAGTGGTCTGTTACTGTCTCAATCCAACTTTGAAGGGTCTGCCCAAAGATCTCTTGCCTGGTGGCTGGTAATTTAAGATCTGACGTGGTATTCTTGTTCTGCTCATTCTTCGTACGTGAGATTTCCAGTTGTTTCTGTATTTTTGTACATATTCCATGACTGATTGTGTTTATAATTTTTTGAGAATGTCAGAATTCCTTTTATGGTCTGTCCTTGAATAGCCCACAGTACGTCTCATAAATTTCATTTCTGCCGCAGTTAGTCTTTGTTCATCTATACTGCGAATTGTCCAGGCCTCACTGCCGTAACATAATATGGGTCTGGCCAGTGTTTTATAAATTCTAGTTCGTGTGTGTTGCTGTACTGTGTTTGGCTTGAAAATATTGTTTATAATTCCTGTTAGTCTGTTAAATTTTATAAGTTTTGACTAAAATCTTTTTTTTCTTCGTATGCAACTTGGTATCCGAGATAGTTAAATGTGTTGGTTTGTTCTAATATTTTATTATTAATAACGATTTTACTGCGAACTGGGTCTTTTCATAGGAAAGCATTTCTTTAACCCGCGAATAAAGGAACAGCGAATAAGGAGCTTTTAAAGTATTCTGTAACCTATCTCCTCTCCTTTTTTTCAAGCTTCTTCTAAAAAACTTGATCTCTTCTTCCTTGAATTGTATAAAAAATAAAGTTATTAATAAATGATGATATCACGCAGTACATTTTGCTGTTGTTCTAATTAACTTGTGTGATACGTTAGCTCGGAAACAGATACTGGTTTTAAGAAGAACCGTAGTAATTTATACCAACCTACAACATGTTGTAAATATAAAATGATTTTCGTTAAATCTTACACATGACGTAATTCCGCGTTCCAAGCCACAATTACTGCACATGCGTATCTGTTACACGTGTCCCAGTAACACTGTTCATACCATCGATATCAACCGGTAAGCGATTTGACTTATTATTCCTATTGGTTATGTACTTATACAATTCACAAATTTACTCTGGAATATTGTTATCTTCCCCTAGAGCCTCGTTTCGCAACCTGTGGTCCGCGAACCCCCAAGGGGGTTCGGAAAATATTTCTAAGGGTTCGCCAAAACTTTCCGTAATGGCGGGTTTCGAGGTCCTTCATTTCTGCGCCATTGTAATAATAATAATAATAATAATAATAATAATAATAATATTATTATTATTATTACTTCAAGGGAGGAAAGGAGATTACAAGTATTTGAGAATAAAGTACTTAGGAAAATTTTTGGGCTAAAGAGGGATGAACAGACAGGTGAATGGAGAAGACTACATAACAACGAACTACATGTTTTTTATAGGAAGCCAGATATAATAAGAACAGTTAAGTCTCATAGACTGCGATGGGCAGGACATGTTGCACGTATGGGGAATGAAAGACTTGCATGGAAGCTTCTTGTAGGAAAAGCCCGAGGGAAAACGCCTAGTTGGTAGACCAAGAATGAGGTGGGAGAATAACATTAACTATGATATGAGGGAAGTAGATTATACAGGGAATGATTGGAAAGCATTAGCTCAGGATAGGGATGTATGGAGAACTTATGTCCGCGCGGTTATGAACCTACGGGTTCGATAGTGCCAGTGAGTAAGTATTATTATTATTATTATTATTATTATTATTATTATTATTATTATTATTATTATTATTATTATCGCTGTCGCTCGGTTTTTAAACATTTTCCTCGATTCTGTAAAACACTTCACAAACGTCCGTTGTACATTATTTTTTTGCGCGATGGTGTTTTCAAAATAATAAATAATACTAAAATAATAATATATTTGTTGGAAATATTTGCGTTCATTATAAACAATTGACTAACGTTAACAGTGTGGGCAATGTTTATTAGTTGAAACAGCAGGAGGTTGCGAGACCAATTAGTGATAAAATGGCGCAAGTACATATTTATTGTTCTATATTATTTCAAATAAAGTTCAGTTAATTTAAAATGTAGTGATTTGTTTCGTATAATGTATATTAGCACTACCTTTTGGATATTTTTTGTATATGCATTGTATGTAGTGTATATAAAGGGCAATGGTTTTACTTCCCACACGCGGTTTGTAATACGTAATATTAAAGTATAGTTATTTTATTACAGTATGTTAATTTAGGTTGGCAACCCCGAAATGTAGGAAGTTTAACTTTCAATCATGGTCGCCATTGCTGTAAGTACGACAAAACGCACTATCGCGCAGAAAGAGACTTGTGAAAAAAAAATGTAAATTTTATGTGCCAAAGCCTCAGCCTCTCGATCTTTAACCCATTCGCCTCAGAAGACGAGGTACACTCGCTTAACTATCCCTGTTATATATTTTGCAATATTTTGTACATCCCTTGGCAGGGTAATGTTTTGTTAAAATGTACAAATAGGCCTAGTAGAGGAATCTGTTTTCGCCTTCACCCTAATTGTGTTCTCAAGCACCGTTATATTTTGTTCGTTTTGAATGTCTCAAATTAGACGATATAATTTACTGTGACTTATATCCTATTTTTTGGGAAATACATTGAGTATTTAAACCTGAAGCGAATGGGTTAAATCGCATTGCTAAAGTTAACTCTTTTTAGTATGAAGTAAATAGTAAACCTACATAAATTTGTAAAAACTGACATAATTTATATTTATGGCCCCAGAACTTTTGTCTGTTTTTATTTGATTTTCTAACTCCCTTTATATCTAAACTGAGAAAACTTCCTTCAAAGTAGCAATAAATAAAACATTCACATCTTACGTAGGAGATACGTTATATCTGCAGTCCTAAAGCTTTTTATGATCACCGCTTTGAGGTTAGAAGGAAATCACTGCGGTTTATCTAAAGGTAATCCACAAGTATGACGCATTGTGTTCTAGTGGAAAGTGACACCAGCAGGTTTTATTCATCTGACAACCTTAATATAGTTACGGTTGAATTACATCTTTACGTAATATTTGAAACAAAATATACGAATTAAAGTGAGTGATTCAGAATATGGCGGCTGTACGTTTGAACGCATTTTGTGACTAAAATCATCATCATCATCCGGTATCATGGCAGCTGCCGCCGTCTTCCGGAAACCAAACGCCATTCCTCTCTATCCATCCATTGATCTTCCTCCATTCCTCTGATATTCATAGCTGCTTGTACCCCTTCTATCCAAGTTTTCTTCGGTCTTCCTCTCTTCCTCCTTTCCATTGGGATCCATTCCATAACAATTTTTGGCAATCTTAGCTCTGGCATTCGTTTGACATGACCATACCACTGCAATCTTTTCTTTTCTATGATGTCCGGCTCCTCTTGTACACCCATAATTTCCCTTATTTCTTTATTTCGTATTCTATCCATTCTAGATTTTTCAGCTGATCTTCTTAAAACATCCATTTCTGTACTTAAAATTCTTTTCATTTCCCTGGTAGGAATTTGCAGACTTCAGCACCATATGTTAAAATGCTCTGAATTATGGTTTGATATATTTGTAATTTTCTATTTTTTTGTAATATTTTTGCTCCACCAAACAGAGTTTAAAGCATTTATTGCTTGTTTTGTTTGTGTGATTCTATTTTTAATTTCCACTGTGTTATAGCCTGAATGGTCTAATTTTGTTCCTAAATAAGTGCATCCAATACTAGGTTTTAGTTCTTCTCCATTGTTGAAATTTATATTTTCCATTTTTTCTCCTATACACAGATATTTAGTTTTCTCAATGTTTATATAATGTGACTAAATTATTATTATTAAAGGAAATATGATATCATTGGAAAGGGAATCCTTCAAATTACAATAATAGAACAAAACAAAACAAATCACTGCTTACGTGCAGCTTGGCGGGTTGATGTTTTGGGCATGCGTCGAACGCCTCCACAATTATCTTCGTGTTTTTGCATCCGTGCTAATGCGAAGCCTTCCAGGAGGTTTGATTTTCTGCATCCTTCCCGTTTCCAGTAGTCGTTTTCTTCACTTCCCCACAGTCGACGGCTGCAATGCTACGTTAAACTCATGTCTTGCCCGCCTTGCGGTCTCACGACCATTAGCATAAGTTATTGCCCATGCAGCAATTGTAATTTGCTGTTGCATATTCAACGCCATTTTGACTAATGACGTAAGTTCTACACTGTTTTGTTTTATTCCATTGTTGTAATTTGAATAATTGCCTTTCCAACGGTAATTTCATATTTTCTGTAATGGTAATATTTTGATCACACAATGCGATCAAACGTATAGCCATATTTATGATTCACCCCCGTAGATTTATGGCAAGGCACACAACTTTCATCCGAAGGGGGAGGAATATTTTCTGGGGCCGGTTAACTTACCTTGGCTTCTCTAAGTTTTCCACAGTCACAGAAGATAATACTGTATTGAAATTTCCTTTGTAAGTAGCCAAAATGTTTAAACTGAAAGTATATAAAACTGTTATTCTACCAGTTCTATTATATGGATGGGAAACATGGACTCTTGCTTTAAGGGAGGATAAAATATTACGAGTATTTGAAAATAAAGTTTTCAGGAAAAATGTTTGACCAAAGAGAGATGAACAGACAGGTGAATGGAGAAGACTACATGACAGTGAACTACATGGTCTTTATTGGAAGCCAGATGTAATAAGAACAGTTAAGTCTCGTAGACTGCGATGGGCAGGACATGTGGCACGAATGAGGAATGAAATAAGCTTCTTGTAGGAAAGCCAGAGGGAAAACTTCCAGTTGGTAGACCAAGAATGAAGTGAGAGAATCATGGTTTGAGGAAAGTAGATTATACAACAGGCAATGATTGGAAAACATTGGTTCAGGATTTAGATGGAGAACATATGTCCGCGCGGCCATGAACCTATGAATTCTATGTTGCCAGTGAGTTAGTTAAGTAGCCAAAACGTTATGAACTTTATATTATATATGCTGTTATTGACCTATGCTTGTGCTAATGATATTTCACTGGAATTTTCCTTGTGTTTTATTTAATTTTACTATGACAATATAATTAACTTATTAACAAAAATACAAAAAAAAAAAGGAGGAAACTCGTGGATGCAAAAAGTAAGAACTGGAATGAGAACAAAATGACTGGAGGACATGGAGAGGATGGATAGAGACGAGTGGAGAAGGGAAATATAACTTCAGGCACAGAGAGGTGTAAACATTGAAAATCTGTATGTAAATAAATTTACAAAAGCATATAACATAAATTAATTCAAAATAAATAACATACATCCATCCATAGTAATTCTGCCCGAAGCAGGTTCTTCACTGCAATCATAGCATTTTCATGCTATGCTTGCAGCTTTACTAGGGAATTGTAGGTGTGGTATCTACTCTTTCCATCTTTTCCTTGGCCTTCCCAAACTTCTTCTTACTCGTGGTGAATAGTTGTATGCTGCTTTTGGTATTCTGTTCTCAGTCAACCTTGCCAAGTGTTCTTTCCAGTTTGTTCTGCATTTCTCTATTGTTGTGTTTAATTCCTCTACTTTTAGTTGGTCATATTTCTGTGTTGTGTTTTTTGTCTGTTCTTTGATATCCTGCTATTGGTCTGAGGAATCTCATTTCAGCAACTTGTATTCTGGCAGACTAATGATAAGGACGATGATGCGCTCATCCAGTTCGGACAAAGATAATATTAGAAAATAAACCAATAAAACAAGTAGTAAGATATAACTTCCCAGGTTGCGAAATATCATACACAGCGGAAACAGATATAAATAACAAACTAAATAAGTTTAATTACATAACAGGAACACTAAAAAGAACTTTGAAAAATAAAGCCAGGAAACACTCTATAATGAAATTATACAATACAATTATGGATCCGAAACATGGACAGTGACAACACAATAGTCTGCCAGAATACAAGCTGCTGAAATGAGATTCCTCAGACCAATAGCAGGATATCAAAGAACAGACAAAAAACACAACACAGAAATAAGACCAACTAAAAGTAGAGGAATTAAACACAACAATAGAGAAATGCAGAACAAACTGGAAAGAACACTTGGCAAGGTTGACTGAGAACAGAATACCAAAAGCAGCATACAACTATTCACCACGAGGAAGAAGAAGTTTGGGAAGACCAAGGAAAAGATGGAAAGAGTAGCAATTTGGGGCCGGAAGAGGCTGGTAAATAAGTCTAAACCATGAAGAAGAAGAAGAAGAAGAAGAAGAAGAAGAAGAAGAGGAGGAGGAGGAGGATGGTGATGGCCATATGCTTTCGGGGACCGTTTGGGCCTTAAAATGTTCCTGACATTTGTCTTACAGGTGAGGAAAAACCCCGATAAAAACCTCACCCAGAAAAACTGCCCCGACCGGGAATCGAACCGGACCCGCTGCGTGATAAGGTAGCACGCTACCTCGAGACCACAGCGGTGGACATAAATAACATATTGAATTGTATATTAAATTTTTGTATTTAAATTCCATAATATAAATAGTGTATATTAATAATAATTAGCTAAACAGAATAAGATTGAGAGGTTATGTTCAACTAATCGCTTGATTTCTTCTGTGCACTCATTTATTAGTTGGCAATAACAATAATTTATTTCTTCTCTTTTCTGTACTATCGTTCAATTGATTATTTATATACTCATTAATTTATATATTTACAGTATTTATTTAGTAGTGTGCTATATCCACTAAACTTTAGAAATTCAAAATGTAAATTTGATTCTGTGAAGTAATGTTAAAATTATATATTTGGCATTGCAAATTTACTAATAAAAGTATTTACCATATTCTTCTTATTAAAAAAGAGTCATAAAATAAAATAAATTGAAGTGCACGAGTACCTTGTTAGGTCAGAAATGTCGTCCTCAACTTATATGTTTGCTTTTCTTGACTGAATCTCCATTTATAGCAGGATTTTAATATCATAATAAATATGAAAGTTAAAGTTAATAATTTTGTATTTTAAAATTCTTTTAATATTTAAATATAACTTAAATAAAGAAAAACATCTAAATAATTCATTGTTGAATAAAAATGTCTCGGTAACAATTAAAGAAATTGTATTGCATAACAGTCTTTGTAAAGAATACTTTTAAAAATTGTTTTAAGTCATTGTTATCAAAATTATAAAGCTTTCTGTTATAACTGTAATGACACCTGCTTAATTTCACATTTTTAAATGAAAATAAACTAAACTCTGATTGGATGTTAAAACAATTAACTTCTTGATTTAACAAATCAAATTTAAACCTTATATTCAAAAGAACTATTAACCAATAGAATTTAAATATAACATCATGTGATGTAATAATGTTCTTAAAATTATAAAAGAATTACATTAGTCATTCTGCATGTAACTTTCCACAAAGATAGTAGCAACAAGAGTTCTCAAGATAAAATGTAATATTTAATACAAGAATAATTGATTCCAGAAAAGAAAAGAATTTATCATAAGTAATGCCACGAGTGATTTCCAAATTATCGATAAATTCACGACTCACGAAGTGAGGAGTGAATTTATCTAGAGAATTTGGAAATCAAGAGTGGCATTTGTTAGGACTATTTAACGAATAAAATTAAGCTGTTTACTCACAAATCATTATTGAACTATAGTTATTTTAAAATATTTATATATTTAATGTAAACGGCGATGTTTGAAAACAAATGAGAAACGATAGGTACGCTTCTACTGCTTCTTTTGTTTATCACTGCAACCAGATCATACTATTTATTGCCAAAGGAACGCAATATTGTAAGGAGGAGCTTTCTTTAATATGGTAATTATAACACTGATAAATATTTGGTGAAACACGACTCTGATTGGTTGTAAAACAGAAATCATTGAAACGTGATTGGTCATTGACTCCCATTTGGGGCATGAGTTAAATAGTCTTAATTAATAGTGAAGAATAATACCACTTACATTTACTTAATCTGCTGGGAACTTACAAAGTGAATAAATTTGTGATTATTTCTACAGGAAACAGTTTTCAGTGATTTTAAAGTGTTTTCCTATCCAGTATACCAACTTCTGACCTTGAGAAGTGAATCCGGCTCTACCGAAAATAAAACCCAACTTGAACCAGTAATTCATTTTGGGACACAAATACTTCTTCAGAATGTTACTACAACATCGGGCATGAAGATAATTACTGCTCCAAAATGTCACAACAACGTTGCAAAGCAAATTACTTCAAGAATCTCCATTCCATCTTCAGCAGGTCTTTCTTCGCTACATTACTTGATGTTCTCGGTGCTGGTTCTAATGTAACTTAAACAATGAATTTTATTAGTGTTGATTATAAAGAGTCAGTCAAGTCATTCTTCTCTGCTTTCATACATATTTTCATTTCCTGGAAAATCTGCAATACTGTAATTTGCCCTATGTCAGAGACTGTCAAACTATAACATCCTTCAAAAACAAACTAAAGAATTATTTAATAACAAACTAACTTATACACCTCACTGATAGTATTCTTTTGGCAATATTAATATATTTAATTATTTATGAAAATAATATTAAGAATAACAAATATGTTTATTTGTTTTGTTTTAAATATTGTATAATCGTAAAATTAGTTTTCTATATCTCATTATTTTCCTGTTTTTTATATACACTAGACAGGGACAATTTAATATGCCTTGCTTATATACATTTTATTATTAGTTTTAGTCTTAATTTTTAACTAATATTAACTGGTTGTATTATAGATCGTAATACGTATATTAGCTATCTTTTGATCAAATTTTTACTTAGTGTTTAATATTAGAGTTAATTAAGATTGTTATATTCTGATGTAATATATGTTTGTCCTGGTGAGTGGAAGAAAAGGCCACATGGCCTTAACTCCACCAGGCTAAATAAATCTAATCTAAACTAATCTAATCTAATTTCTGCTCATCTTTTAAAAGTCTTCCTTCCTCTTTCCTTTAATTTCTTCGTCAAAATTTTGCCTTCAAAAATGTTTTTAAGAAAATTATTGTGAAGGAGTGTATGTTGCCAAAAAACAAAAGTTCTACCACTTATTTTTAGGATTAATGACCCCTGTTTACCTTTTTTTATCTCTGTAAAATCTTATATTTAGAGTGAGCTGTTACATATCAGTGAAAGTTGGGTCGTAACAAAACGTGACATAAAGACTATCGACAATAGAAATGCAGTTCTGGAAACGATTAGCAAAGATAAATTGGATAGACATAAAAACAAACCAGCAACTACTAAATACAAATTTACGTTCTCATTACATTTTATTATTAATTAAATAATAATAAAACGTAGTTTTATTTGATTTTCATATTTATTATATAATTCAGTGACAGCTGTTTCGGTACACTGTACCTTCTTCAGACATGTTAACAAATTATGAATTGTGTTCCAACTGATCTAAGCAACAATACAACACCATTTATTTAATTTTTTTTTAATTTAACAAAGTGGATTCATTCAAATCAAGTTGAGAATTTAACAGTTTGTTACTACGTTTCAATTTATTTATTTCTACAGCCTCCAAAAGATCTAACTTCTTACCCTTATCACAAACATGTAAAATTTCAAAATTTGGATCGAAACAATGATTAAATTGGAATAGGTGGTTAGCATATTTTGAATATTCTAAATTTCTGTTATATGCTCTCATGTGTTCCTTTATCCGAGAGATAAAAGATCTACCAGCTTGTCCTAGACATTGTCACATGTGCCACACTTCAATTTATATACACCTGATAATTATTATTTTTTTATTTTGGTTTTATTGTTTTTTATTATATTTTGTAAAGTTTTATCAGTTTTAAATGCCACATTAAAGTTCAACTTTTTAAAGTGTTTAGATATTTTATTTGAAAGTGGGCCTATGTATGACATTACGACATATTTCTTTATGTTTTCTTTGGGTAAAGGAAACACTTTGTTAATTGCTTTTTTTAATGAACTTTCATAATTAAATATTCTGTAATTTTAGGGTCGTAATTATTATTAATAACTAATCGTTTAATAATATTCAATTCATTATTATATTCCAAGGGTGAAAGAGGGATAGGCCTATTTAAAAGTCTATGAATGTAACTATTAAAGGCTGCCATCTTATGAGTATATGGTGAAGAGAAGAACTATGGATAGTGGTATCAGTATGAGATGGTTTGTGAAAGATACCAAACTCAAACTTATTATCAATGTGTTTTATTGATAAATCCAAGAAATTTATTCTATTATTTATTATACAAATTTAGACTTCTTTTCTAGGTCTATACATAAAAATTCCTTAATTCAGCGAAAATATCCCATAAATCAATACAATTTATTTAAAATTATTTCGACGATAACCATAAAATACTTTGTTTTCTGTTTGTACAGAGATGCTGTAATCACTTAGGGGCGTCTTCGCCCCATGAAGCCGATGCACACTATCGTGCCGTGTGCCGGGCGTTGGTCGCGGAGGCGATAGAACTCTCTTCCTTTCTGGAGAAAGTGTCACAAGGGACGCAGGAATTACGAGCAAAAGCCGAGGCGTCGTCCACCGATTTGGACAAACTTCAGTTCTCAGACTGGGTAAGTTAAATTACATTACATTCTAAGTAAATTTATCTCTATTTTCTCGTCCCTCTACAGTTCACAGAATGTACAGAAAATGTTGCTATCTTTCAACTTATTATGCACTATTTAAATGTGATTTTGATTATGATTGTATATATTGTATTCTAATGGTGGTCATGGATTAGTAACTATAATCATTATATTATCCATGTAAACATCAGTACTAACATAAACACGTTTTTTGATAAAAATATCCAATTTGACAGCGTGAAAACTCAAGAAATTGTACCACCCATGTTTAAGTCTTAAATTGGCAATGTGCCCTACAAGATTTATTTATTTAATACGAAGTTAGGTCGGAAAATAACGCACAGCAATTAAAATAATAGAACAGGCAAAAAACACACACGCAAATGAACTCAAATCTTTTAGCTACTTTTCTATGTAATCGCCATCTTTGTGCATAGTTCACGCCTCTCTCGCTAGAGCTGCAAGGAAAAAATAAATATGTCTATAGTGAAAACCTTTTAAAATTCATACTAAAGCACAGTTGAGGTTATGTAATAAGATGTTAAATATAAAATTGGTACCTGGTAAGTCGGTCGTCTTCAAATAAATTATTAAATAGTTCCAATATGGAGGCCTTTCAAAATCAATGTTTCATCTTTTGCATTTTAACTGGTGCTGATGTTGTATAGGTTGTACAACGGGTTTATGTCTGCGGGTATGTTTTCTTTGCTTCTTTCAGAATGTCTATAGCTGTATTCTTTGCTTCTTTTAGAATGTCTATAGCATTCTTCAAGATATAGAGATTCTAAAAGAAGCAATGAATACAGACCCACTAAATGAAAACACACCCGCAGACATAAACTCGTTGTACAACTTGTACAACAACGTCAGTGTCAGTTAAAATGCAGAAGATGAAACATTGTTTTTTGAAAGGCCTCCATATTGGAACTGTTTAATAATTTAGTTGAGGAAGACTGACTGACCAGGTACCAATTTTATATTGAACATCGTATAGTGAAAACGTCAAACTAGGCCTCAGTGAAATTTGAACATCTCAGCCGCAATAGCAACGGAGGAAGAAATATATTCTGCGTTACTTTTCAATCCACCCTCGTACTATTGATAAAACAATAGAAATTACTCAAATTTGTGCCGAATTACACACACACACACACACACACACACACACACACACACACACACATATATATATATATATATATACTAGTAATAATACACTTACACATAATATTTTTCACTGCGGTCCGACACTTTTAAATAACTAACACGAGGAATTAATGTTTCACTAATTTAAGGGATTTTTAACACGTAAAAGACGCCATGATTGATGATGCTGATTTTATGTATAATTCCGTCCGATAATATTTGCATGGAGCGTTTCAAGAATGCCTGTGCATCAGTCATTTGTTTTTCGTTGATGTTTAATATTTAACCAATACTATGTAATTATTAATTAAATAAAATAAAACGTAGTTTTATTTGATTTTCATATTTATTATATAATTCAGTGACAGCTGTTTCGGTACACTGTACCTTCTTCAGACATGTTAATAAATTATGAATTGTGTTCCAACTGATCTAAGCAAATACATTTAATTTAAATAAATATTGTTGTATTGTTGCTTAGATCAGTTGGAACATAATTCATAATTTGTTAACATGTTTGAAGAAGGTACAGTGTACCGAAACAGCTGTCACTGAATTATATACTAAATATGAAAATCAAATAAAACTACGTTTTATTTTTATTTAATTAATAAATATGGTTTTTCATCAAGTAAACACCAACTCAATTGATTATTTAATACTATGTAAACTTAAGCATAGTTCATTATTTATAGTACATTTATTTATGGACCTTATTCCACCATACGTAAGGTATGATAATCGGTATATTTTGTCAAATAAAAAATAACATTAATTTCGTTCCTTTGTTTTCACTTGTTCTAAATTTTGTGACAAATTAGGGTTACTGAGTATAACAAGAGTTGAAGTAGGACTTTATTATGTTGTTTGAAATAAAATAATTTATAAATGGATGGAATGGGCAGCGAGCTGTGTGTGCTTTTGACAGTCAGTATCGTACAACAGTGACTAATAATATAAAAAATAAAACAATAAATAACTTTACAATGAATTACATTGCAAATTAAACAATTCAGTTAAGTAGTAATATTATTTTATATTATTTAGTAATTATTCTTATTTTATATGTTTATTTATTCACGAATGACAGTTGTTCTTATTTTCTGTGCCTTGTCCACAAATTGGCCGCGTCTTTTCTTTATCATTAATATTCGAATTCTTCGTGATTTGAATTTAGAGACTTTCCAGGCAACAACTGACGCCTCCAGTATTCTAAATATGTACAATTTCATAGCATATGTATTTCATTTTCAGAGTTCACGCATATTGGACATACTAGCATATCGCAGTCGGCATTTTTTTTTTTAATATCCATGCCTCGGCCCTACAAGTAGTAAATCCATATTAGCTAATGTTTCAAATCTTTAAAAATTGTATTTAAATTTGTTATTCTTCCAGTTATGCTATAAGGATATCAAATATGTTCAGTTATGCTGTAAGGATATGAAATATGCTCAGTTACTTTGAAAAATGAAAACAATTGTGAGTATTTAAAAAATAAAGTGCTTAGGAAAACTTTTTGACCAAAGAGAGACGAAGAGACAAGTAAATGGAGAAGACTACTTATCAATGAACTACGTCATCTTAATGGGAAATGAGACATAATAAGAGTATTTGAAGAGAAAAATTATACGCTCAGACCGGGACTTGAACCCGGGACCCTTGGTTCTCTAGACCAAGTGCTCTACCAACTGAGCTACCTGAGCAAGTACCGATCTAAACGCAAATCTTTCTCTATATACATTGTAATTCCCATCCACCAAATGCTGTGAAGCCATGCTTCTATCTTGCAAATGGCGGCTCCTTTATTAAGAAGACATATTTGGGAATTATACATTACAGCCAGTACGGCTTTTTCCAAGTTTTTATTATGGCTTCACAGCATTTGGTGGATGGGAATTACAATGTATATAGAGAAAGATTTGCGTTTAGATCGGTACTTGCTTAGGTAGCTCAGTTGGTAGAGCACTTGGTCTAGAGAACCAAGGGTCCCGGGTTCAAGTCCCGGTCTGAGCGTATAATTTTTCTCTTCAAATATGATTTATCCATCATTGAGATGTACGAAATCAATAATAAAAAAAATAATAAGAGTAGTTAAGTCTCGTAGACTACAATGGGCGGACGTTTGGCACGAATGGAGAATTAAACAGGGGCATGGACATTTCTTGTAGGCGAACCAGGGAGAAAACATCCAATAGGTAGGCAAGAATGAGGTGGGATAATAGTCTTCTTCTTCTACTACAAGGTCTAGGCTATGCAGCCTGTTCCGGCGAAGTTAAAAGTGGAAACTTCGCTTTTTAGTAATAGAAAATTCATCTGGCCGCCTTACAAGGGCTGCGCAGATATAGTTGGGTGGTGGGATTGCCACCTTACAGCCTCCCAACTTGCTTCAGCTTTGTTTTTAGGGTGCCTTCCCTTAGGTAGATTGCCTTCTCTTCGGCTCTGAGCCCTACCTGCCCATTATAGCCGTCCAATCTGGAACAGACGCTATGCTGATTTTGGTTCACCCCGGGTATTTCATTTCCCCGGTACCACCTGTATTTAGGAGGCATTCCCCTATCCACCACCTGGGGAGGCGCCCGATGGGGGATCAGCAACCCCTCACGGGTGGGATAATAGTATTAACCATAATTTTATACAGGTAAATTATGCAGGGAATAATTCGAAAGCATTGGCTAAGGAACAGGATGTATGGAGAGCTTATATCCGCGCGGCCTTAAACCTCTGGGTTCGATAGTGCCAGTGAGTTAGTTAATATGTTATTTTTTTAAATATTCTAGTTAATGTAGAGATAATGAATTACCTTGTTGTACATGACTCTGGGGTAAAGTACTAACTAACTAACTCACTGGCACTATCGAACCCGTAGATTCATGGCCGCGCAGATAAGCTCTCCGTACGTCCCTATCCTGAGCTAATGTTTTCCAATAATTCCCTGTATAATCTACTTCCCTCAAATCATTGTTAATGTTATTATCCCACCTCATTCTTGGTCTACCAACTGGGCGTTTTCCTTCTGGTTTTCCTGCAAGAAGCTTCCATGCACCTCTTTCATCCCCCTTACGTGCAACATGTCCTGCCCATCGCAGTCTGCGAGACTTAACTGTTCTTATTATATCTGACTTCCTATACATATCATGTAGCTCACTGTTAGGACTAAACACTTGTTTAGTAATTGTAATTAATTACCCTCCATGGTATCTTTACCTTGTCGTGGTGGAGTGGCTTGCGTGCTTAAATCAACCTGAGAGCTGTGCCGGCGGTAGCATTGCTGCCGATAGGTTTACATATGCCGGACTGGTCGAAGGTGATAAGCCAGACGAAAAAAGTACCTTGGTCGAAAGAGTGACGATCTTTCACCTTAAAAATACAACCGTCAAGAAATGCGGACATGGGTTCTACTGGGGTAAAATTTTCCGGAGGTCAAATAGTCCCCCATTCGTTCTCCGGGCGGGGGCTACTTCAGGGAACCCATGCCAAAGGCTCAAACACAGCGACATGTTCCTGGGAACATGGAATGTTAGGACTTTATACAATAGCAGGGTACTAGAGATATTAACGCGGGTATTAGATAAATCGCCCTTGAATATAGTCGCTTTACAGGAAGTTAGGTGGCCAGGAGAAGATAGTCAGGAATCAGGAAGCTTTGCATTATACTACGGGGGTGCAGAAAGAAGAGAGATGAACAAACAGGTGAATGGAGAAGACTACATAACAATGAACTACACGGTCTTTATAGGAAGCCAGATATAATAAGAACAATTAAGTCTCGTAGACTGCGATGGGCAGGACATGTTGCACGTATGGGGAATGAAAGACTTAAATGGAAGCTTCTTGTAGGAAAGCCAGAGAGAAAACGCCCAGTTGGTAGACCAAGAATGAGGTGGTAGAATAACATTAACTGTTATTTGAGGGAAGTAGATTATACAGGGAATGATTGGAAAGAACTAGCTCAGGACAGAGATGTATGGAGAGCTTATGTCCGCGCGGCCATGAACCTACGGGTTCGATAGTGCCAGTGAGTAAGTAGGTAATTAATTACACAACCTCTTGTGTAATCAAGTTATCTTGAACACTTTCTGTTCTCTAATGCAGAGTTAGATATAAAAACGCACCCTTAGCAATAAGAAGAAAGGTCCGCTTAGTTTGAGAATTTGTACTCGTATCTAGTTTAATCTTAACAGTTGTCTGTTATAGGTTTTGTTCTATATGTACATGCTGTGATGTGGTATTTGTTCATTTTTGCCCACAGAGCACACACTGACAGTCCTTATTTGGTTCGTGATACTTCTTATTCATACATATTTTATGATGGAAGCAGTGTATTGCAAGTCTGGTTGTAACATGTATTTTGCTCTGACACTCTCTCGCCCATGTTCTATCCAGTTTGCTGATGTGATGTAGAATTCTTGGTCTATTTCTACATTCTTTTGATCTCTGATTTTCACAAATTTCTGGTAAGGGCCTGTGGATGGTAATAAATGTTGCAGTCTGATGTTTTCCACAGAGTAGGTCTCCGTCACGAATTCGTGAACTAGGCGGGATGGGACTATTCTTTATGAAATGCGCACATAATTTTCACTTTCTTCTTTGGGTTTTTATTATCATAATATCACAGTGGCTATTATTTTTATCTATGTATAATTCATTTTCTAAATTTAAATAATAATGTTGGTAAAAGATTGCCCGCGACTGACAATTATATTGCGTGGATAAATCAATTGTTGTCTGCAATTAAAAATGCAACTGATTGTCGAGAGAACGATAACTACAGAACAATCTTCATGGAATATATATATATATATATATATATATATATATATATTGTCTGAAAGCCAGTCAGCCGCACATTACAAGCCGGCGGGTACACGTTACCATGGGATCTCGCGCTTGCAGTTCACGCTCTGTAGAAACTAAGTAGGTAGGCCGCAATTCTCAAGGCCCTCCATATTACGAATCCACACATAATTATGTGAATGGCTCATTGGTAGTATTAACTCCGAAAAAAGTACCCATCATGATGTAATATTAGTAACAAATAAATTACGTAAATTTTAAACAAATTTATTAATTATGTGTATATAAACTATTATATATAAATGGATTGCGCACAAATGTGCAAAAGTGACAACACAGCTAACAATCACTAACACTAACTTGGTCTTGCGTAATCACAAATTGTTTTTGTTCTTTGTGTACATGTTTCGATGTAATATCTTTCGCATTTCTGTTCACACACTTCGCATTTGCATGACATCTTCGGGTCATGGAATGTTTTATCTCTACACATTAGATGGTGGAATCGATGCACGCTTAATCTTGTGATGACGTGTCGTATCTGGAAATTTGCTTCTGTCCAGTTCCTGTCTATCATCGCTCCGGTGCTGAAGAATTCCGGCCATACTTCCTCTCTTTTCCTGCGTAGTCTGTGTAGCGCATGTTCATAGGGTTCTGTGGTTGGTAGTAGGTAGGCTGTTTTCAAGTCCTCGATAAGGAAAGTCTCCCTTGCCAGTAGGTACACTAGACGGCTTCTTGTCGTTTTTGATACTCCTATTGCTCTTTTTATGTATGTAGCTTTCACTTTTCCCAGTGTGTTCAGATTAGCTTCTGTAAGATGTGGCCATATGTTTTCCATCCCGATATATACTATACAAACTATTATGAAACTTAAAAGGTGCACGTCATCTTGCCTGGGTACTATTATTCAGTTTTGCATCATAACATAAAGAATAGGTACGTTTTCGAAAAAAGATATGACTGCTTTTATAACGAACAGTTCGCTGGAGAAATAACTGTTCGATTGTTGAACTAAATACCCTACATAAAGTTTTATTTAGAATTTTGCCTAATGTTAATTAAATCTTAAGGGTTAACATGTACTGCTAGCGGGGGCGGGGTGTAGCTGAAGTAAATGAGCTAACCCTAATGAGTAATTGTCTATATTTATTGTGGTTCACTTGTGTTGTTAATTGGTTTATTACTCAGGATTACATTTTCTTCATTTGATTGATTTATTTTTTACTCTAATAATATTAGAGAATAAGCATTATGATCCAAAATATTTTATATAAAAATAATTTTCTAATACGTATAAAGCTTAGTAATCACCGGTTATGTTTTTAATTTATAGAAACCGTTCATAGGTGACCTTTATAATACCGGTATATAATGTCTTAAAATATGTAGTAAATATTTAATATTCACATTAACATTGTTTGGATTTTATAATTTCTTATATCCACAAGTTTCAAAATTATGTATAAAATATTGTTGATTTTCATTTCTGTTGGTGATTGATTTATTACTCAGAATTCAATTTCCTTAATATATATCCTTCCTTTCGCATTATCACATACACTTATACTATGGCCAGCCTAAGGAACACACTTGAGGAAAACAAATGCAAGGGAAATCCCCGAAGCAGATGACTGCTGCAGTTAGTGCGATGCAAGTCAAAATGATGGACCCGATTTCATAATTTTATATATTAAATTTGGGAATTTTTAATATTATGAGGTTCAATTAATAAGAATTAAATGAATCGTGATTTGTTCTTACCTCATACTTCTATGTTTTTTAAACACAGCACTGCAGTATCGGCGACCCATTGTCACCATCGTCAGCTGTTTTCACGACTGTCAATTTTTTTTCTTTTGCCGGTAATTATGGCAGTTTGGATAATTACCGGCAAAATAAAAAATTGACAATTGTGAAAACAGCTGATGATGGTGACAATGGGTTGCCGATACTGCAGTGCTGTGTTTAAAAAATCAAAGAAGTATGAGGTAAGAAGAAATCAAGATTCATTTAATAGAAACCGTTCGTAGGTAACCTTTATAATACCGGTATATAATGTCTTAAAATATGTAGTAAATATTTAATATTCACATAACATTGTTTGGATTTTATAATTTCTTATATCCACAAGTTTCAAAATTATGTATAAAATATTGTTAATTTTCATTTCTGTTGGTGATTGTTTTATTACTCAGAATTCAATTTCCTTAATATGACCGGTTTGTTTCTGACTCTATCATAATTGAATTTTGAAAATAATAGTCTGTCTTCCATCGAAAATTTCGCGTTGATGCCTCTGGAGTAGAAATTATATAAACATCGCAGATGTTTACACAAAATTTCCAAATTCATGTTCTTTCACTACAATTCGCAGATAATTCACAAATGATTTGTTGCTAATAAAATATTTTACTTCAGAATTTATCACTCTGTTCTTTACACTCGCTGACGGTTTCGCTCAAATCGATTTCTTTCCTTCACTCATTATATCGCTGCGCTGGTCCACTATTCGGATAAGATTCGTTCCTCCAACCAACATAACTGCTTATATATGTGAGGATAGCAGCATTCTCGGCGCCTAGTCGAGACTTTTCCAGAGTGGAAGTCTCAAGAACCGAACTTTCCGGAAATGGAGGGATAGACGCATGTGAAAAGTTCTCCGCGGGCTTTCCGATTCGCGAGTTGTCAGCTCACGAATCGTTCTTTACCAAACAAGGCTATATCAGAATTAGATCAGATTTCCCTGATTTGAGCCTTCATAAACTTATGCCCTGACTGTATCTAATCTCATAGAAGGAGGGTCCTAAAACACTAGTTGACGTCACAACGAACCAAATATTCCAGAATCCTACCACCCCAAAATTATAAGACAAGTGCACCAATGGGTATATGTATTGATCTTAAGGTAGGCGTTATCATGTGGTGACAAATTATGATGAATGGTGGGTCATAGTTTACCTTATGACTAGAACTACAGACTAAAATTAATTCTTGTGGTGCCAGCTACTTTTTCAAAATTTCCCTCATTTGACATCAACTGCCCATTTCCTTTATATGATGTATTTCTATGTGTGAACATAGTTTTATTGATGTTTACTTCCAGTCCCAATTTCTTAGTGTTACTCAATAGTGTGTGCGTGTTGGCCTTTAGTATCTCCTCGCTATCGGCCAATAGTACTATATCATCAGCATAAACTAACAGCTTATTAATGTCATTAAGTTGTAGGCTTCTTCATGCTCTAAAGATTTGATGGCATGCTCTAATACAAAATTGAATAGTAGAGGAGAGAGTGCATCTTCTTGCTTCAACTCATTGTGGATTTCAAAAGTATCCGAAAACTGTCTACACGCACCCTACTCTTTGTGCCATTTAGACTCATTCGCATAAGTCTAACTAACGTTTTAGGAATTCCGTACTTCAGCAGGATACTGTATAACTTCTCCCTCTTAATTGAACCGTATGCCTTTTTTAAGTCTACATATAGTTGATGTACATGTCTTTATATTCTCATTTTTTTTTCTAAAATATGTCTTATTAAAAATCTGATCTGTTGTAGACCTGTTACTTTTAAATCCATATTGATGTCTCCTATTATATCAATATAGGGAGTAAGTCTGGACACTAATATATTTGTTAGGATTTTGTACAAAGTTGAAAGTAATAATATGCCCCTGTAGTTGTTGCAAACAGTTTTATATCCTTTCTTATATATCAGTACTACAATCGATTCTTTCCATTCATTTGGAAGACCGTCTTTTCCGATATCATACTAAGCAACCGACGTATCTTGACCATCAATTTTTTCTTTTCCCCCCTTTTTTTTCAGTTATGTTGAGATTCCATCTGATCCTGATGCTTTGTACACCTTCCCCTCAATTATATTATTTCTAGGCGGAAGTATAACGGATTAAAGATTAAATAGTTTACGGTATAAAGAACTGAATAGTACCTGAACCAGAACATTTGTGAAATAATTTTAAATAACATAAAAATAAATAAATTTGTTCACTTTCTTTAGACCACAAGCAGTTCAATCCTGTTTATATTTTACTCTAACTAATAAATAAATATACAGAAATTAAACATATTCTAACTCCAGAAACACATGCTGTTATGCATTATAAGATGTCATTCCAAATTATCTAAAAAAAAGTAGAATCAGAATCATATAACAGCAATTTTTTCCAGTTGCATCATGTGGATGAGAAACAAGGTAGCTTACTTTATGAGAGAATAAAAATTGCAAGTTTTTGAGAATAAATTGTGTATGAAAATTTAAAACAAGAAAGGGAGACGAACAGGCAGGTGAACAGAGGAACCTATATAGCTAGAGTCCGGATGTTAGGCACTTAAAAATTCAAAATAGGCACGCAAAAAGGCACTAAATCATTAATAAAGGCACTAAAATTCAAAATAGGCTCTTACAAAAATATACTACAGCATACATTGTTACAGCCTTACGTAAAAGAATATAAACATATGCTATTAATAGCATACGAAGATATCAGAGATAATTTTAGAATTTGTTTTGCCTTTTTACAAAGAGCAAACTTATGTTTTTGCAGTGTGTATGCGCTGCGAAACATGGCGCTTCTTCGCCCAATTAACTGAAATTTTGCATCTTTGCAAAACAATATTGAACCGTCGCTTGAGAATTTTTCCGCACCAAATTCTTACACATACACTTGTCGCACCACTTTGTCATTGTACCTATCTGTGAACGAGGACTACAGACTGAATTCAGTGTTACCAACACCAAAAATAATGTTGCCAGTGACTTAAAGGTTTCAGCACCAAGTGTGAGACGGAGAAAGAAAGCTTGAGCCGTCTACCCTCTTTCTCACTCAGCAATGTTTTTATTGAAAATAAGCAAAGCAGTAGTACTATAGAAGTTTCTCCAAGCCTTAGAGCCGGAGCATAATACAATGGGACATAGCTTAGGGCTATTTCGCTTAACGGGAGTGCATTGAGGGGGAAAACATCTACCTGCTAAGTTATTGGCTATTGCCACTCTTATCCTAAAATATTCTAACAGCATTTATAAAAAGAACTCTTGAAAATTTCTATACAATGATATGCGTCATGAAGTTTGTACATTTGAATTAATTTCATTAAAATACTAAGTTAATTTCGAGAAAAAATGGCAAATAGGCACTTATGGGCATTGTAAGCTGAAATAGGCATTTATAGGCAAAATTAACTGAATGGAAAACAACTCTAAGGTCGTCGGTATGAACTTTATGAAGTCGGTTTTACAGTATCTTAAATAAATAACTGTAGGCATTTTCCCTAACATCCGGTCTCTATACATAACAGTGACCTCATGATCGTGTTGGAAAATCGGATCTAAGAAATACACCTTAAGAGAGACACGGAAACTTCTTGTAGGATAACCAGAGGGAAAGTGCATAGTAGGTAGCTAAGAAGGAGGTGGGAGAATAACATTAACTACCGTTTGAGTGAGGTTCAGTTAAACATGGAACAATTGAGCTCCCGGTATCTGCTTTTCAAAGAATAACAAGAAATATGTAAGACATTTCTGAGACATGTGATTACTAAGTAATGACCGAGTTAATATTTCTATATAAATACATATTTGTTTTTATTTTTCGCATGAAAGCTGGCAGCTTGTTGCGTGTTCATTCACTACAGGTCCGGGGCATGGTGACGTCCTTCCATCGTAGTTGTGGTCGTCCTAAAAGCCTTCTTTTCTGCTGAGGTGTCCATTCACGTACTTTCTTCACTAATCTACTGTTCTCCATTCTATCTACGTGATCGTTCCAGTTCAGTTTTCTATCATTTATCCAGAGGTTTATAGTTTCAATTTCACACTCTTCTATAATAACAGAGCTGCGAATTTTCTATGAGTTATGGAAAATTTTACATCTTGGAAGTGAGTTACTAGCCCTTCTTCTTCGATGGGTATCTCTTTTAGTCTGGACCTTCTTCCATGACCTGCCAGGCATGGGAGGCCCTGTTGGTAGTTACGCTACCGCCTGTATAGCTCATGGAGTCATTGGGACTCACCACCACGTCAAGGTAGAGATACCGAGGGTGGGTATGTTTGTTTTTACAGTAATTAAAGTTAAATTTTGTGGTATTTGGAGTTGTTTTAATATACGTTTATAAAAGTATTCAGACACGTATGTCTTTTCATGTTTGTACATATTTCAGGGTATAGTACATATTTTACATATTTCAGAAAACCTCATTTATATTTACATAATTAATAGTTTCATCTTAATATGTTCCATATTTTATCGTTTCAATGTCATTCATTTCAGATAATGTTTCAAAATTTATTTTACTAACAACTGTATTTTAAAGTTGGATTATTAAATTTTTATTGAATGTTGAAAACAAATTGTGTTGTATGCACATTATTTTATTAATTGCTGGTCTACATCAATCAACCTCCTGTGAAAATTGAATGCATTATACCTTGCAACAGCAGATCTTGTACAGCAATTAGTGGACCCACTCTAAGTAGGTCACAGGGTTCAAATATTTAGCTTAACATATTCTTCACGAATCATGATGATTATCAGACCAAGAGTCGTGTATCAGCTTTGACAGCATCTTGACAATGTGGTTTATATAATTAAAATGCCATCATATCATAAATCGCAATCTGTAAAATTACAATTACATCTTTGTGTTTTCCGAATGAAGGACCATCAACTAAAATGGTAATGCATTTTTATAATGGCCTCAGAAATGTTTGCACATTTCTATAAATGTTTTAGACCATATTTTACTACATATTTTGAGAACCTTTAGTCCATATGCACGTACATATTTAGCCATTTATAAATCCTAGCCCAGCGAGGGCAGGATAGTGATTAAAATGCAAGAAAACAGTCCACCGCTGTGGTCTCGGTGTAGCGTGCTGCCTTGTCACGCAGCGGGCCCGGGTTCGATCCCCGGCCGGGACAGTTTTTCTGGGTGAGGTTTTTATCAGGGTTTTTCCTCACCTGTAAGACAAATGTCGGGAAAACTTTAAGGCCCAAACGGTCGAAATCATATGGCCATCGCAATCATCATCAATCATCTTAGGTTAAGCTTAGGATTAGAGACTCTCCTGGCGCACCGTTACATCATCATCATCATCATCACGCATCATATCATCGGGGCAACGTAATTGTGTTCATCATCATCATCATCATCATAGTACATTCACGAATTTAGGCCATTTGTTGACCTGTTTCGGCCTCAAGAGAAACACCATCCAGAAGTCTTTTGAGTGGACGTCCTGGTCTTCTTCTTCTTCCTGCAGGTTGATATCTTAACATTAGTTTGGGTATTCTGTGATCTTCCATTCGATGAACATGTTGTATCCATCTTGACTTATAATCATAAATTTTGTTTTCTAAAGATTCCATGTGTATATTCTTCTAAGATGTCTTCATTTTTTTTGTGATCTAGTAGTGTGTATCCTGCAGTCCTCCGAGATATCTCATTTCAGCAGATCTAAGTCTCTGTATATCCTTCTGTTTCAACGTCCATACTTCGCTACCATACAAAAGAGTAGGAAGAGCCAGTGTTTTATACACTTTAAGTCTTGAATGCTTTTGGACTAACTGTGGCTTGAAGATAGGATTTATTAACCCTAAAATTCTTAAAAATTTAGATATTTTTGCATTTACATCCTTTTCTTCTTCATATGAGATATTGCATCCTAGATATGTAAAATTATTCACCTGCTCCAAAATTTTATTGTTCAGTACAATAAACGAGGCTCTGAGGACCGAGTCACGGCGCTATAACCGTTCCATCGGGTACTGAGTAAATGCAGTATCCTAATGTCTGTCCAGAGACTAAAAGGTAGCAGCCCTACCACTGGACTACTTAGCGTCGGGCCAGTAACCTGTCCTAAGGAACTTCAAAACTACTTTCAAGTCTCAACACGAAAAAATCCAGAACTTAAAATATTTGTAAGGAAAATCCTAAAGAGAAATTTTGGACCATTATGTAAAAATGACATTTGTCGTATCAGATATAATAAATAACTATGCAGCGTTATGATGGCACTGATTACGTAAACGTGTTTAAAGCCTCGAGTATAACAAGGTTAGGTCACCTGTACAGAGAAAAGAAATCAGATCCATGACGTAAAGTATCATTAAATAAAATTAATGGGAAACTGAAAGTTGGAAGACCTCCGATCAGATGGATGGGTAAAGTGGAACAAGACCTCAAGGTAATGGAAGTGAATGGATTGAAAAATAAGGAAAAGAATAGAAGAGAATGGAGGTGTATTGTTGGGACAGTCAAGACTTTCAAACAGTCTGTATCAACTGTGATGTTGAGGATGATTATTAGTGTTGAAAAAAGTAGCGGTATCAGGATAGTAACTAATTTCTATACACATTGTTTACAAAATGCGTGTCTTTGTGGAGCGTCTCCACTGCCTGCTCGGAGCGGAGAGTGTGTATGTATGGCTCTCCTCAGTAATAGACCTGTTTACGTGACGTGTGGTTGTATCAGAATGCCTAAACAAAAATTGTGCAAAGATGAGTCCATTTCTACACAAAGCGGACTGTACTAGAAGTCTGTCCCGAGTAGCGCGTGTCAACGTGCAGTTTGTAAACAAAAGTACGATGCAGCCTGGCCTATATTAGTCATTCAAAATATCTCTGCAGGCGGAAGAATTACGAAGCTCTGTTTGTTGCTACACGTGACGTCATATAAAGCAGTGTACATTGTCAGCATCCCACGTCCCATTCCCCTCTGCACTCATAGATAGCAGTGTCACGTGTTCTATTCCTGCATAAACACGACTGCAGTGCCCTCCGTCAACAACTGCGCTTACTCCTTAAACGGGTAATAACCAATACTTTTTTGAGCCCTAGTGATTCTCATGATGATGAATTATATAGGCAATGATGATCTTGATGAAGATTTTCGGGCTGTAGACCGTGGTCGTGAGGCTTGTAGTTCCCTGACGTTTCACCAGAGACTGCGTCTGGCATCCTCAAGGGTTGTCTTGAGACTGGCATTTCTGTCCACTGTCTGTCCTATTTATACGTTCACCGCGATGTGTTCGTAAGTTGTATCTCCCTTCTGATTGGTCAGAACTTACGAACATATCGCGGTGAACGTATAAATAGGACAGAGAGTGGACAGAAATGCCAGTCTCAAGACAACCCTTGAGGATGCCAGACGCAGTCTCTGGCGAAACGTCGGGGAACTACAAGCCTCACGACCACGGCCTACAGCCCGAAAACCTTCATCAAGATCATCATAGCAACTCCGGCCGTGAAAGTCTACGTGAATACATATATAGGGAATTATTGTAAAATATTATCTCAGGGCAGTGTCTATGTAAAGATACCAAACAAGAATACATAAAGCAGTGATACGCCCAATATTCACCTATGCTTCTAAAAAAAGAGTGTATATGTAAACATACCAAACAAGAACACATAAGGCAATGATACGCCCAATATTCACCTATGGCTCTGAAGCAAGAGTGTGCATGTAAAGATACCAAACAAGAATACATAAAGCAGTGATACGCCCAATATTCACCTATGGCTCTGAAGCAAGAGTATATATGTAAACATATCAAACAAAGACACATAAGGCAATGATACGCCCCATTTCCCACCTCTGGCCTCTGAAAGCAAGAGTGTGTATGTAAAGATACTCCAAACAAGGAATACATAAAGCAGTGATACGCCCAATACTGACCTATGCCTCTCAAAAAAAGAACAGATACTGTTAACACAAAACAAACTTTAGAAACAAATGAAATTAATATTCTAAGGAAGATTGTACGTAAATCAAGGAAAGATCGAATTATAAATGAAGAAATAAGAAGGCAGTTGAATATTGTGGCAATCGGCGAATGGGTGGAAGAAAGATTTAAATGGAATCAACAAATAGCCTATCCCACATGACACCACATAGAATTGTACGCATATAAAATGTATGTCTACCAGAGGATGGGAGAAGGACTCCTGAAAGATCAAAAAAAAAAATGAATGGAGGGACTCTTAATTCTGGATGGTACAGCTCTGGATCTTAAAAAACAACAAAACAAAGGGGGAACAAGAAGAAGGAGCTTATATCTGCGTGGTCATGAACCTCTGGGTTCTATAGTGCAAGTGAATTAGTAAATAAATTTATATTAAATATGTAAATAATAGAAGGGTAAATGTAATACTTTCTCTGAAAAAATCAACTAATGAACATGTTATTTCCAGTTTTTAAAGTGATCGTTTCGACCGAGAAGGTACAAGGTTGACACCATGATTCAATTGTGAGGAATACACACCCACTCTCCTCGTGAGGAATTTTTTTACTGGAGGATGTTGGCAGAAAGTTTAACAAGAAAATACGAGTGACATGATTGCAAACATCTGGTCATATCAAGGGTCACTATTTTATGATACATTCAGTAAAGAATGTGGACTTACAGATTCTATCTGTTGCATGCATGTTTACGTAGACAAACAGAAAAATAACCTAGAACCCAATGGTGAATTCATGTTATCCACATAGCGTCCATACCTTCTAATAAATAAAGACCTACTTTAATGAAATCCGGTATCTCTTTTTTGCAAGGCATATTTTCTCCTTCCTTCGCAATTCTTGTTGAATTATATTTACAAACTGGTACTTTATACTCTTAATACGATTTATGAATCTGTAATATCCATTTTCAATAACAATTATTTTCAGAAAAATCTATTATTAGAGAGAATATAATTATAAATCGTATTAATGCAATGTTAATATGAAATGTCGTCTATCCATCCATCCATAGTAATTCTGCCCGAAGGCAGGTCCTTCACTGCAATCTTAGCATTTTCATGCTATGCTTGCAGTTTTACTAGGGAATTGTAGGTGTGGTAGCTTCCCGTTGCTTTCCACACCGGTATGTCTTCTATATATTTTTTAAATTTCTTTCTTTCTCGTTTTCTTTCGTTTACACTGTTCTTCCTTTTTTGTTTTACCTTTGTTAACCTTTTTATCTTAACCATACATACAAACACAAGACACGACACACACCCAGACCCAAGGTGGAGATTTAAAATTCCTACCCCGCCGGGAATCGAATCCGGGTCACCGGAGTGGAAGATAGGGACTCTACCGTCTACGCCACGGCGACGGACTATATTAATTTCTGTGCAATTCAAATGCACTTTTACTAAATAGCCTAAAAATGAACAATAGAAATGTGCATAATGCATGTAGCATATTTACTTATTCATTTATCAAGCGTGTTAGAGTTAAGGTCATGTGGTCTTATTTTCCATTCACAATGACAAAACTTTTTACGCTATTACATTAAAATACAACAATCAAAATAATTATTATTATACCACCCAGCATCCTGAGGCATTTGGGTAGCTACAATAAGTAGCGGCTCCAGGTTGAGAAGATCAGCTGTAACAGCTGGGGGACGCGACATGTTGACCACATGTCACCCCTACACTGGCTAGATGATCGTCTACCTCTGTGATTAACAAATATGGATGTGAGGCCAGCAGCCGGTCGGTAGGCCAAGGGCCTTCTACACTCAGATTCAACCCAGGAAGTTACTGTGTGTTTGGAATATGGAACTTGGTTGCCATTTTAACAGTATTTTCTTGAGAGAAATCCGTATTAAAACTGAAGATTGCAACACCCAGCAGGTACATAGTTGTAAGATGTAGCCGTACAAGCCACCCCCTCTTAAAGAAAAGGACAGTTACCACTTGTCACTGAGCTCTTGCGAATCTGTACTATCCTGTGTGAAAGTGTCGACTCTCATATTTACTATAAAACTAGTTTGAATGCCGTAAAAGAAAACAATGTTTTTTAAAAGTATAGTACATATATTTGGAAAAAGTACTGCTAACCTTGCCGCTCCACCCCTCCTTAACAAGCAAATACCGTTATTATGAGTTTGGCAACATCTACCCTGTGTAGGTAGGGGGACACTGGCATAGCCCATAAGGTCTTAGTAACACCAGAGTAGTTTCTCTATGTTATAGTAACTGCTTGATTACGCGCATTCGAGTATAGTACTAGATAAGTTACTAAACGAAACCTCATTGAAACTAATAATAATAAAAGTGATGTCTAGTTGCATATTAATTTTAATTAACATTATAGTTTATAACTAATAACAAAATGGTCATAAAGTAAGATACATGATACAATAGAGCGCCCCTATCTAATGTCGGCTGTATAAAAATACAACTGATCTGTTATATATAAAACATCAGCCTAAACTATTGCTCATTTTTAATCATCATCATCACTCCAGGGATTAGGCAATTGCCCGTTCCGACTTCATATTGCATCAGCCCAACGTCTTCTAGGTCTTCCAACATCACGCCTTCCTCTTGCTTGATAATTTCTGGCTAACAATGGATATCTCTCCATACTCATTCCATCCATGTGATCAATTCATTTCTGTCTGGAATTCGTGACTTTATCCAATAAAGGCTGTACTTTCAATTCTTCTCTTATATCCTCATTTCTTATTCTATCAAGTCTTGTACATCCTTTTACTTGTCTTAGGAACCGCATCTCTGCCGTCTGTATTCTATCCCTCTGTCTTTTCACTGGAGCCCAAGTTTCACATCCATACAATATTGCTCATTTGGAAGCTCAGAGGAAGCAGCCCTTCCACCATCCTTGTCCTGCGAAGCGCTCGTAACGCTTCCAGGAGACATTTATCTTACTGAGAAGCTTCATGGAAATCAGCCGGATTGTCTCATTTTTAATAGATTCTATAAAAAACTAGCTAATACCTGGCGTGCGCTGCTATGCCTAAATGAATGAAAACTAATGTGATTTATGTTTAGTTGAATAAGTAAATGGAAAAATAATTATAAATTTATATTTTTTTAGATAACCCGTGCTGATTACCTGACGTTGCCCGGGAATCTACTTATCCCGATCTTCTTGACATAAATGAGCCGAAATACGAAAATTAATGTGTTTTATGTTTAGTTCAATAAGTAAACTGAATAATTTATATCGTAATTATTTTTAGATACCCCGTGCTGTTTACCCGTAGTTGTCTGGGAATCTACTCATCCCGATCTTCTTGGCATAAATGAGCTGAAAGACGAAAATGAATGTACTTATGATTAATTCAATAAGTATAATGAAACACAATTATAAATGTATATCGTAATTATTTTAGATCTCCATGCTGATTACACGGTGTTGCCCGGGAATCTACTTATCTCGATCATATTGGCATAAGTCAGCTAAAAGACAAAATTCGTTATTGTGAGTTATCCGTGAAAACAATACCTACCATGTGCTGCTATGGTTGCACAGGAATCTGCGTACTCGTTTCTACCTTCTTGGCATCAATGAAAGACAAAAATAGTTATTGTGAGTTACCCGTAAGAGATAAACATATGTTGTTGCGGATTTTTTTTTGTAGAGCTTTTTGAGATATTCAGTTCTGTGTACATTAATTTTGTGTATTTGTTATGGTTTAGGCAGCGTAAGCCATTTAAGCATCTAAAGAGCTACTTTTTTTTCACGTTTTACACTACAAAGGGCGATTTTTAAGGATGTAGGAGTTGAGTATCACAACTCTCTTATAGCCTATGTTCATCCCGGGAATCTCCTGAACATTTTGCCCCATCACAATCGGATCAACGGTATGGCCGCGCATAAAGTACAAACAACCAAACAAACATTCATTTTTATATATTAGATATATTAACTAGAAAATTTCTAGGAATAATATTATATATTCTCTCTCTCTCTCTCTCTCTCTCTCTCTCTCTCTATCTATCTATCTATCTCTCTCTATGAAAATAAGAATAACATTTACAACGCTGCTATTCCCTATTTTGTGATATATAATGTTATACCAAATCATAGTAACGGGTTTATTTCTGGATTCTAGGAGTAGAATCCCGTATATTTTTGTAAATAGGCGAAATAGTATAAGATTAGCAAAGACATGAAATATAAAATCGTCCGTACGATTACTTCAGTGTTCCGTTCGAATAGTCCGGAATAATTTGTGTGGAAAATAAAATATTTAAATTGTTTTGAACATTCTATGCCTCAATATATTTCTCTTTATGTTAGTATTATCGTATTTTTGTTTTAAATTAAATACATTTAAATCATTAATGGGATTGACTAATCAAAATTTTATATTATTCTGTTCCTCTAGCATCCTAGATAATGAGGCAGATTCCTTTAATAGAAATTGTTTCCTTTGATATCGAATTATTGAAATAATAAACTATTGCGTCTCTAGCATTTTGAATTATGAAGCAGATTCTTTTATAATAAATAATAGTTTTAAAAAACTAAAACAACACGCTTTATTAGAAAACCGAACTAAAAAAATGAAAAATAATGTTAATTTCCAACACGCTTGGGATAAATAATTTTACCATCAAAAGCGTGTGGTGTTCTTTACCAATTAATATATTTGATAATAAACCGATATTGGTAAACATAAAGTCTTTAAGAAGAAAATGTAAAAATCATAAAAAGAACCCCACGCTTTTGATGGTAAAAGTATTTATCCCAAGCGTGTTGGAAATTAAAATTATTTTTCATTTTTTTAGTTCGGTTTCCTAATAAAGCGTGTTTTAGTTTTAATACTTTATAGAATAAGATAAAAATGTAAATATCTTTAAAATCGATTCTAGTGTGGTATGAGCTGAAAGTAATACTCTTCTAAAAAAAATTCCAGCCGGATTTGAACCAGCGACCTATGGATTACTGAAATTATATACCACTAAAGTGTACCGCTCTACCAGCTGAGCTCTTACAACGATTGACTAAAAAGTCTACAAGTCCGCAACCTATTACACCAGTTTTCATTGTTTTGATTTTCTGATGATTCTGGCCAGGATTTTAGAAACAAATATGAAATTATTGTATTGTCACGGGTCCTTTACAAGTATACAAAGTTTCAAATCGATCCAATGTTTCTAAGTGGGTGAAAATCGTGTTGAAAGATTCCGTTACATAGATACAAAGACACTTTCTTTTATTTTCTGACGATTCTGGCCAGGAGTTTAGAAACAAATATGAATTTATTGTATTGTCACGGGTCCTTTACAAGTATACAAAGTTTCAAGTCGATCCAATTATTTTAAGTGGGTGAAAATCGCGTTAAAAAATTCAGTTACATAGATAGATACTTAGATACAGGTGAAGCTAATATAAAGCGTGTAAAAATTGCTTGTATTTCTTTTGATATTGAATAATTGAATTAATAAAATATTGGGTGTTAAAAATTTAATTCTTCTCCTTAACAAATGTTTTATAATATATTACTTTTTCTTCAGCTTCATTGTGATATTCGGGGCATTATGTTTAGTTGCACATTAAGAAAGCAGCATATCTAAAGGTTGTAAAAACAAGCTACCAGTTTCTGTGTTGTAATTTGTAATTTAATACGTACAACATAATCCGTATTATAATAATTATTATATTAATCTTCTTCTGTTCTTTTTTTATCTCCTTCTGCTCCTCCATCTCCTTTCCCTTTTCTCTTTGTTAATCAGGACAATGAAATCTTGTAAACATGTATTTACGACCAAGGTTGTCCTTTTCGTAGGAAATGAAGTTTCTCTTGCGAAAAGAAAGTTTGTTGAACTCATAACCGTCAATTTAGATGCCCAACTTGTTCTGCATTTACGAAAAAAGAAGACGTTGATTTTATTATATATATTTATGGAAAGGAAATATAAAATACAAAGTCTGTGTTAAAACAGCTCCGAAGACCCAAGGCCGACTGCAACGTTTGCTGTCACTGTCTAGCAGAATACATTACTAAGAGTCACGTAGTTATCGTGACGCAATCCCTTAATCTTAATTTGTTTTCTTAACCGGATTTTACTAGTCCTCATATCAAATAGTTACTCATTTGTCCTCAGAAGACTCAGTGGGCCGCGTTCCAGGACCTGTACCGAAATAAATGTTGTATGAATTTTTATTTATACTGTAAATCCATTTCTTGGAGCAATATTAATTTATAATGATCACAGAGTATATATTAGTTTAAGGTTACGTTTTAAGAGAAAATATTTGACTGTATCCAAACTCATATTGTAAATCTTTGTTTCCACTGACTTTATAAGCGCAAACAGCGTTGTCAATAATTTTGAATTTATCGGCCGCGGTGGACTAGTGGTTATGCTCCTTGCCCCTGGTCCCGAGGGTCACGGGTTCAAACCCGCCCGGGGTCGATGAATTTTTTAAGGATGGAAAAATCCGAGGAGCAAGTCCTCCGGGAGGGACTTTAAGCCGTGGGTCCCGAGTCTGAAGATTTTCAGGTTCGTAAAAGATCCTTAAGCCTGAATGAAAAGGCCTCTAAGCAAAATTTACCTTAATTTTCCCGTCCTAGTACTACCTTGGTTTCCTAGATGTCAGTATGAGGCGGAACGCTGACCACGGACCACTCTAAATCACATCTATACGAAAACAAGTGTAACTAAATATAATGGTTCAAATTCTTTCCTGTACGGGGAGAGCGCCTAAATCTCTGTTAAGGGAAACATGGGCTTACAAGAGACAAGAAGAAGATAACCATCCCTAATATACCCATTTCCTGTAAGCACTGTGCTGAAATTTCATGTCAGTATTATATTCATTTTAATGTGTTCTTTACAAGAAAATGACGGATTTTTTTTTAATTCATTGTTCTTTCGCAGTGTGATCTCACTCAATTTGCTACTTTTCTTCACTATCATCAACTCTTTTCTAAGTAAAGTAAAGTAATCCCACTACAGGCCTCAGGAGGGCCTTGGGGTAGTAGGAGGTTAAGGCTCCCACTATTTCTGAACAATCGGCACTTGATGTCAGCCGGGTTGTCAGCCCTGCGTGACGGCCGCTTTTACCCCCAGAACAAGCGTCTGGTACTCATTTCCGTTAGAGGCTGAGTCGACCACAGGGCCATAGTGCCGCCAGAAGGTTTGGGTCAGTTAAAAATCCTGACCCACCGGGACTTGAACCCTCGACCTTTCGGCTTGTAGCTCAGTGCCTTAACCACTACGCTACGGCGTGCCCCCATCACTCTTTTCTACCAGTTATATTATATGGGTGCGAAACATGGACTCTTACTTTAAGGGAGGAAAGGAGATTACGAGTATTTGAGAATAAAGTACTTAGGAAAATGTTTGGACCAAAGAGAGATGAACAGACAGGTGAATGGAGAAGACTAAATAACAGCGAACTACATGGTCTTTGTAGGAAGCCAGATATAATAAGAACAGTTAAGTCTCGTAGTCTGCGATGAGCAGGGCATGTAGCACGAATGGGGAATGAAAGACGTGCATGGAAGCTTCTTGTTGGGAAACTAGAGAGAAAACGGCCAGTTCGTAGACCAAGAATGAGGTGGGAGAATAACATTAACTATGATTTGAGGGAAGTAGATTATACAAGGAATGATTGGAAAAACATTAGCTCAGGATAGGGATATATGGAGAGATTATGTCTGCGCGCCCATGAACCTACGGGTTCGATAGTGCCAGTGAATTAGTTATCACTCAATGTACTTAATGTGACACTTCTAGTAATTTTACTGTAGTGCTCCACTAAGGGGCAGTTTCACCAAGAGAGGTAACTACATTACGCAAGTTTAAGCTATGCATTATACATGCGGAAAACTGGCGTAATACAGTTATCTCGCTTGGTGAAACTGACCCTAAGTATTAGCTCGAAGCCGCTTCCTTCGCCATATTTTTGTTGTACAATAGGGGATTGAACCTGGTATCCCTGGGATGCTAGTCAGGCATTGTAATCGTTGAATCAAGGAAGAGTCAAATACTAGGAATTTGATGTTTTACTAGTTTTAATGAATTACGTCCCAGTCTTGTGCATTCAGTTTCTGCTGGTAAGTTTCTCGTAACATTGTCATCCACCTCAAACCAACAAGTAATTCTACAATCAAACATTCACAAACTAAAACACCGACCTCACATTATTACTACAAATTCCCAAACTCAACAAATATTCAACAACCCACTCAATTACGAATTATTTTTCTTTTGCAGCCAACACATGGTTTATCTGTCAGCTTCCTTTTTATTAATCGTGTTTTGTCACTTGATTACTAGACTAAATTTCACAGTAATTTTCTCAATGCCTAGTGATTCCCACATTTCCATAATGTCTTTTTGTAGAATACCTAAAACCTTAAAAAAATAATTCATAATTGATGTGTGGAAAGCGTTCTCTGTGGATGTATATGGGCTCTGCATGACACAGTGTGATGAAATGTATGTGAATTTGAAGTGAAATGAAACAAAATTACAAAAATTTAGCCGAATTCAATTTCCTCTTTATTGAACCCCAGGTCTTTTTGTTTGTTTTATTTAATCATATGTGTGTATTACTTCTTTGTATTATAGATTTGTACAATATTTGGAGGTAGGATCTGTTCTATATTTTATATTCTACATTCAAAGGGGGGGGGCACGCCGTAGCGTAGTGGTCAAGGCACTGAGCTACAAGCCGGAGGGTCGAGGGTTCAAGTCCCGTTGGGGTCAGGATTTTTAAACTGACCCAAACCCTCTGGCGGTACTATGGCCCTGGGGTCGACTCAGCCTCTAACGGAAATGAGTACCAGACGCCTGTTCTGGGGGTAAAGGCGGCCGTCACGCAGGGCTGACAACCCGGCTGACATCAAGTGCCGATTGTGTAGTAAAAGTGGGAGCCTTAACCTCCTACTACCCCAAGGGTCTCCTGAGGCCTGTTGTGGGATCTACTTTACTTTACATTCAAAGGGGATGGAGAAATGTAGTAAGTCTTTTTAAATATATTAACACCCTTTTGGGGATTTTCTAAGGGATGTAGCTATTTGAGGTTGTACTCTGAAAAGTTTTCTAATTTATTTTAAATATGTATTGAATCTTACATAGTAGATACCGGAAATGACCATGCGTACCTTGTGCATATGCGCGTGTGGGTGTGTGTGTAGTGTGAGTCTATTTAAATATATATATATATATATGTGTGTGTGGGTGTGTATATATATATGTGTGTTGTGTGTGGTTATAATTAAATTTATTGACATTGAGCAATGCAAGCTTAATGCGATGTGATAAGAAAAATAAACGCCTGGATGGGATTCGAACCCGGACCTCTGAGTTGATATCTCAGTGCGCTACCACTTACGCTACCAGGCGAATCCAGAACAAACATTTATTTTTCCTATACATATTCTCTATTATTCCAGCTACATCTGGGCCCGGGTTCAATTCCCGGTCGGGACAGGCTCCTGGGTGAGGTTTTTTCGGAGTTTTTTCTTACCTGTAAGACAAATGTCAGGAAGCTTAGCGCCCAACGGTTCCCGAAAAATCATCCGGCCATCACCATCATCCTCATCATTATCATCATCCCCAACGGAAAGCTACCACACCCATAATTCCTTAGTAAAGCTGCAAAGCATAGCATGTAAATGGTATGATTATAGTGAAAGATCTGCCCTCTGGCAGAATTACTATAGAATTAAATTGCTGCTCAATATTTGAAAGCGCTTCTTAACTATTGATACTTCCTACTAAACTGCAGGCTACAAATTATTTAGTACCAGTAAACATATCATTATATTTTATTTTGATTAAAGTCTTTATTGCAGAAAGAAATGTTGCAATTATAGAAAACTTTTTTAAAAATAAGAACTATTTTATGTTTTATCTGAAACTTACTTGTAGTGGGAAACAATTTATTGGGATATTTAAAATTATTCATTTTGTCACTGAATAAATGTTATATTTGTTAAACGTTAGTGTGTGGCGAGAATGTAAATCATACACAAGTTATAGAGAGAAAGTCTCTCTGCCTCTCCATAAACTAAAAGGGTTTCAAGAAATATGAAATGAAATCAACAGGGAGGATCACAAATTTATTTGATCACAAAATATGATTATCATTGACTTTACCTACTCTCATACATATGCATAGGTACACACATAAACATAAGGAATAGGTCTACTATGGATTACTGAAATTATATACCACTAAGAGTTCACTGCTCTACCAACTGAGCTCTTACAACGATTGACTAAAAACTCGACAAGTCCGCAACCTATTATACCAGTTTTCACATTTTTTGATTTTCGGATGATTCTGGCCAGGATTTTAGAAAATAAATATGAAATTATTGTATTGTCACGGGTCCTCTACAAATATACAAAGTTTCAAGTCGATCCAACGTTTTTAAGTGGGTGAAAATCGCGTTGAAAGATTCCGTTACATTGATACAAAAACACTTTTTTTTTATTTTCTGGTGATTATGGCCAGGATTTTAGAAAATAAGTATGAAATTATTGTATTGTCACGTATTCTCTACAAGTATACAAAGTTTAAAGTCGATCCAATGATTTTAAGTGAGTGAAAATCGCGTTGAAAGATTCCGTTACATTGATACAAAAACACTTTTTTTATTTTCTGGTGATTATGGCCAGGATTTTAGAAAATAAGTATGAAATTATTGTATTGTCACGGGTTCTCTACAAGTATACAAAGTTTCAAGTCGATCCAATGATTTTAAGTGAGTGAAAATCGCGTTGAAAAATTCCGTTACATTGATACAAAAACACTTTTTTTTATTTTCTGATAATTATGGCCAGGATTTTAGAAAATAACTATGAAATTATTGTATTGTCACGGGTTCTCTACAAGTATACAAAGTTTCAAGTCGATCCAACGTTTATAAGTGGGTGAAAATCGCGTTGAAAGATTCCGTTACATTGATCAAAAACACTTTTGTTTTTATTTTCTGATGATTATGGCCAGGATTTTAGAAAATAAGTATGAAATTATTGTATTGTCACGGGTTCTCTACAAGTATACAAAGTTTCAAGTCGATCCAATGATTTTAAGTGAGTGAAAATCGCGTTGAAAGATTCCGTTACATTGATACAAAAACACTTTTTTTTATTTTCTGATGATTATGGCCAGGATTTTAGAAAATAAGTATGAAATTATAGTGTTGTCACGGGTCCTCTACAAGTATACAAAGTGTCAAGTCGATCCAACGTTTTTAAGTGGGTGAAAATCGCGTTGAAAGATTCCGTTACATGGATAGATAGATACAGGTCAAGCTAATATAAAGCGTGTAATAAGAACTATTTTATGTTTTATCTGAAAGTTACTTGCAGTGGGTAATAATTTATTGGGATATTTAAAATTATTCATTTTGTCACTGAATAAATGTTACATTTGTTAAACGTTGGCATGTGGCGAGAATGTAAATCATACAAATAGAGAGAAAGTCTCTCTGCTTCTCCATAAACTAAAAGGGTTTCAAGAAATATGAAATGAAACCAATTGGGAGGGTCACAAATTTATTTGATCACAAAATATGATTATCATTGACCTTACCTACGCTCATACATATGCATAGGTACACACATACACATAAGGAATAGGTCTACTATTGCTATGCATTGCAGAGACTCTTGATGTCCCAACTCCTTTCAAAAAACGCTAAGCTGAAAATATATAAAACTATTATTCTACCAGTTATATTATATGGGTGCGAAACATGGACTCTTACTTTAAGGGAGGAAAGGAGATTACAAATATTTGAGAATGAAGTACTTAGGAAAATTTTTGGACCAAAGAGAGATGAACAGACAGGTGAATGGAGAAGACTTCATAACAATGAACTACATGGTCTTTATAGGAAACCAGATATAATAAGAACAGTTAAGTCTCGTAGACTGCGGTGGGCAGGACATGTTGCACGTATGGGGAATGAAAGACTTGCATGGAAGCTGCTTGTAGGAAAGCCAGAGGGAAAACGCCCAGTTGGTAGACCAAGAATGAGGTGGGAGAATAACATTAACTATGATTTGAGGGAGGTAGATTATACGGGGAATGATTGGAAAGCATTGGCTCAGGATAGGGATGTATGGAGAGCTTATGTCCGCGCGGCCATGAACCTACGGGTTCGATAGTGCCAGTGAGAAAGTAAGTAAGTATTGCTCTCATGTTATTTTTAATATCAGCATCTGCTTCTTCCAGTCGTTCAAAGAGTGTACAAATAGATATATCATTGGCTTCTTATTTTCCATTTAAAAACTATGCACGTTTTGTTTTCTATTTCATCTTCAAGTTAATAGAAACAGTCTTATTTTCTTTATCCATTTATAATATTTACGATGTTTATATTACCTAATTTCTTACTTACTTACTTACTCACTGGCACTATCGTACCCGTAGGTTCATGGCCGCGCGGACATAAGCTCTCCATACATCCCTATCCTGAGCTAATGCTTTCCAATCATTCCCTGTATAATCTACTTCCCTCAAATCATAGTTAATGTTATTCTCCCACCTCATTCTTGGTCTACCAACTGGGCGTTTTCCCTCTGGCTTTCCTACACTTTCGCTCACTTGGCACCTTTAAGTCACGCGTATACAGTTACCTGTTGTCTAATAATTAATTTGTCTCTATTTATTTAATTTTATACTATGTCATTAATCTTTTCCTCGCTTTTTATATATCTTGTACATATTATATATTTAATTCGTTAAATTTAGAGTAAATCAAAATACATTATAAATATTAATTGTATTGTATTCATAACTTGTAATCGTTTATTATATATATATATATATATATATATATATATATATTGTAATTTAGATTTAAGACTATTTTTTGTTGTATTTTTTTAAACCTGGTTGAGTGGTAGACAAGGCCTTAAGGCCTTAACTCTGCCAGGTAAATAAAACTTATTATATTATTTTATTATTATTATTATTATTATTATTATTATTATTATTATTATTATTAATTATTTATTTTATACAGAAGCTTCCATGCAAGTCTTTCATTCCCCATACGTGCAACATGTCCATTACCTAATTTCTTACATAACTAATTTCTTCTTCTTCTTCTTCTTCTTCTTCTTTTCCTTCCAAGTATCAAGGCCTGTTACGATCCTATAGAAAATTTTTCCTCCAGCGTTTCATAGGACGGCCCAGTGATCTTCGTCCTCTTGGTATATAATTATAAACTGCTATGGGGATCCGATTTGAACTCATTCTTTCTAGATGGTGTTTCCAATTTAGTTGGTACTGTTTAATATATTCCAAAATTGGCGTAGTCTTCAATTCTTTTAAGATACCGGTGTTCCTTTTCCGATCCCATCTGGTGTAACCCGCTGTTCTGCGCATGAATCTCATTTCACAAGCCGTTATTCTGCTTTCATGTTGTCTTTTTAGTGCCCATGCTTCACTACCATAGGTCAACACTGGTCTAGCCAACGTGTTACGTAATCTGGTGTTTTTTTGTACAAGGGATGGTTTCATAACTTGATTAATAATTACCAAACTTTTATTATAACTAGTAATTCTTTTAGGGATTTCATCCCAGATAGAGAAATAATATCCAAGATATTTAAATTGATTAGATCTCTCTAAAATTTTATTCTGGAGACAGATTTTACTTTGTATGGGGTCCTCCCATGAAATGCCATACATAACTAATTTATGTCTTATAACTTATATAACTAGTACGGTATACAAATACATTTCAGTGTAAAATACAATTACACGGGGAGATTATTTTCTAAACGTCTCTTGTCCATTTTTATAAATTTATAGAGAAGTAATCTGAGGCAATTATTTTGCCGTAAGCAAGAATTACTTTGATTACGATAGTAACTTTTAACGCAAGTTAGGTAGTGATTTATAAAGGATGTTTTGAAGTCAAATGGCGACATTTGTACATAGAGATAAGCTAAGAATAATTAATACACACAAAATGACAGTTTGGATATCAGTGGGGAAAAAAGACTTTTGAAGATGATATTCTCATGTCGCGCAGCGGGCCCGAGTTCGCTCCCCGGTCGGGGCAGTTTTTCTGGGTGAGGTTTTTATCGGGGTATTTCCTCACCTGTAAGACAAATGTCAGGAAAACTTTAAGGCCCAAACGGTCCCTAAAATCATATGACCATCGCAATCATCATCATTTATATTCATCTTAGGTTAAGCTTAGGATTAGGGACTCTCCTGGCGCACCACTATCATCATCATCACCCATCATATCATCGGGGCAACGTAAACCCGCCTTCCAGGCGCCCCAACCTCAGAAGTGGGTTACAAGTACGCCATGCCAGGAGAAAAACCATGAGTGTCGAAAGACAAAACCTGGGGCAATTGAAAAAAAATTGTTTACAAGGGCTCTATTCTGACAATTAATTTATTTTAAATTTAGAGAAAGGTACTAACAAAAATTAATAAAGCCAAAGAATTGTGGAAATCCAGGGAAAATGCATACAAATATGAAGTCATACATGAAGCTAAATTTTATATTATATTATTTTTTTAAATGTTGAAATAGTTTTGAAGCTTGCTGTACATGTGAAAGATGTGGATTAACAAAAGAAAGTGGTGATATTTTAATAGTGTGTGGGAGTATATTGTCCGAACTAAGTTACTGGGACATCAGATTTCTCACTCTAGTGATGAAAGTAACTAAAAACGCGCTTCTAGTGACCCTAATATGCACCTTACTTCTTCTTTTATTGCCTGTCTTATTCTGATGAACTCACTGCCTGGTTTTCTATCTCCAATATTAAGACCCCCTTTACTAATGGATTCTAAGTTATGTTCCTGCATAGCATCACCTCATTTGAAACTATCATGAACAGCCAATGAGAAAGAGCTACAGTCTCTTCCTAGAAAAAAAACTATTGGCCTACTATAACTTGATTTATTAAGTATATACTGAGAGTTGGAAAGTAACTATAGAAAATGCAAATTAATTTATTGTTCAGAATTTAAATTTGTTTTTTGGTCAACCGGCAATGTGATTTATGTACAAGATTGATCGTACCGGTTCTGTCACGTGGTTCTAAACGGGGCAAATAAGTAAGTGATATGAGCAAATATTATTTTCGAAAGAAAAATGTCATAATAATGTTTGGAGCTATAATATGCGATAATCGAGTATGGAGACAAAGATACAAGTTCAAAATTCAGCTAAGAGTAAAATATAACAACTATCAAATTTTTCGACTCAGATGGGCTAGGAACATGTCAGGAGCTAATGAAAAATGTGTCCCTAATAGAATCCTATTATAAAGCGGGGAGGAAGGAGACGGGAAGGAATACCTAGACTCCGATAGGGGATGGAGTGAATTACGACTCTAGGAAGATATGTGTACATACCTGTCTGAAATATAAACAAGACAGTTAACTTTAATGGATTTATTACATTAATTATAGGACTAGAGCATGCCATTAAATCTTTAGAGAATGAGGAAGGCTTACAACTGAATGGCATTAATAAGCTGTTAGCTTATGCTGATGATGTAGTACTATTGGCCAATAGCGAGGAGATACTAAAGGCCAATACGCACACACTATTGAGTAACACTAAGAAATTAGGACTGGAAGTAAATATCAGTAAAACTAAATATATGGCCACACGTAGAAATTCAGTATATAATGGAAATGGACAGCTAATGACAAATGAGGAAAATTTTGAGGAAGTGGCTGAATTCAAATACCTAGGAACAATGATCACAATAGGAATGAGATGCACAAAGAATTAAACATAGGCTCAATTCTGGAAATGCGTGCTATTATGCATTGCAGAGACTTTTGATGTCCCAACTCCTTTCAAAAAACGTTAAGCTGAAAATATATAAAACTATTATTCTACCAGTTATATTATATGGGTGCGAAACATGGACTCTTACTTTAAGGGAGGAAAGGAGATTACGAGTATTTGAGAATAAAGTTCTTAGGAAAATTTTTGGACCAAAGAGAGATGAACAGACAGGTGAATGGGGAAGACTGCATAACAATGAACTACATGGTCTTTATAGGAAGCCAGATATAATAAGAACAGTTAAGTCTCGTAGACTGCGATGGGCAGGACATGTTGCACGTATGGGAATGAGAGACGTGCATGGAAGCTTCTTGTAGGAAAGCCAGAGGGAAAACGCCCAGTTGGTAGACCAAGAATGAGGTGGTGGGAGAACAACATTAACTATGATTTGAGGGAAGTAGATTATACAGGGAATGATTGGAAAGCATTATCTCAGGATAGGGATGTATGGAGAGCTTATGTCCGCGCGGCCATAAACCTACGGGTTCGATAGTGCCAGTGAGTAGTAAGTAATTATAGGGCTGGATGTCGAAGTGGATTAGGGAAAATCGAAGCCCTCTCTGGACTGTTTGACTTAAGATGTGATAATCTCCCTCCGATAGAGCGCTTTACTCCTCTTGATTGTGTATTCATTTGTCCTCTAATAATTTCTGGTTGTGTTCATCATAGACAATATACATTTGTGAATGTTATCGATTTACTTCACTATTTTTACGTAACTTCTATAACGGGATGAGGTTTACCAAAGAAAGGAACAAAATGCAAATTATATCATAGAACATGCAAATTAATTTGTACGGAGTGAATCATAAATATGGCTATACGTTTGATCGCGTTGTGTGATGAAAATATTACCATTACAGGAAATATGAAACTACCGCTGGAAAGGCTATTATCCAAATTACAACAATGGAATAAAACAAAACAGTGTAGAACTTACGTCATTAGTCAAAATGGCGTAGAATATGCAACAGCAAATTACAATTGCTGCATGGGCAATAACTTATGCTAATGATCGTGAGGCCGCAAGACGGGCAAGACGTGAGTTTAACGTAGCATTGCAGCCGTCGACTGTGGGAAAGTGGAGAAAACGACTGCTGGAGACAGGAAGGATGCAGAAAATCAAACCTCCTGGAAGGCCTCGCATTAGAACGGATGCAGAAACAACGAAGAGAATTGTGGAGGCGTTCGACGCTAGCCCACAAAAATCAACCCGCCAAGCTGCACGTGAGCAGATATTTGTTTTTTGTTCTATTGTTGTAATTTGAAGGATTCCCTTTCCAATGACTATTTAACTCATGCCCCAAATGGGACTCAATGGCCAATCACGTTTCAATGATTTCTGTTTTACAACCAATCAGAGTCGTGTTTCACCAAATATTTATCAGTGTTATAATTACCATATTAAAGAAGGCTCCTCCTTTTTAATATTCTGAACAGGTCTGACCATTATTTTGCAGTGACTCAGCCTGTGAGAAATACGGCTACCAGATTGTATATATAGTGCATGAATGTCAACACATGCCGCATGTGGGAGTTAATATAAAAACATTTGTATCAATTGATTATACCACCAAAAAAAGAAACCACTGTTTACACTTTCTTAAATGTATTTTTTCCCAGGTAACAATGCAAGAAAAATATAATTGTCATATTTACATCATACGACATCGGAAATGAATTAATATACAGTTTGATGTGTTTCATTTTTTCTCCACTAGAGAGCATTCTTATAATATTGCGTTCCTTTGGCAATAAATAGTATGATCTGGTTGCAGTGATAAGCAAAAGAAGCAGATGAAGCGTACCTGTCGCTTCTCATTTGTTTTCAAACATCGCCGTTTACATTAAATATATAAATATTTTAAAATAACTATTGTTAAATAATGATTTGTGAGTAAACAGCTTAATTTTATTCGTTAAATAGTCCTAACAAATGCCACTCTTGATTTCCAAATTCTCTAGATAAATTGCAAAACACTCGTGGCATTACTTATGATAACATCATATTTCCTTTAATAGTTATTATTTTCGTCACAAAATGCGATCAAACGTATATCCATATTTCTGAATCACTCTGTAGATAAATTATTCATTGTGCTAGTATTTGATTGTAGCAGATAACTTTTGATTTCACTTTAACATGAATGTCTGTCTTATTAAGAACGTAACATTTCTGATAAATAATTCTGAGCCCCTTAAAATTGAGAACACTATATATAACACTACAGAGAACATATGCATGTTTAATGCATGCAGTTCATTCAATCATTGCTTATGTCGCTCACAAAAGTTATCCAAGTCTTGTTATAATTTCAGTGTGTTTTTGGCCTTTATGATCCAACGCTATGCGATTTTTCTGTCTTATTCTCTTTGTTCTAGACGGGCCTTAGGATATGGAGAGCGCTGCAAGTACGTACCTGCTGATGCATGTTTGTAATTCACAAGCGCACATTTTATTTGCTGTAGTATGAGAGCATGTTTTATTCACCATTTTTGTTTTCACACATCCTTAATGTTTTGTTTCATTATAAACATGTGCATAATGCTTCTGCAGGAAGGTTATGTATGTTACTTTAGAGTGACTATTTAACTCATGCCCCAAATGGAGTCAGTGACCAATCACGTTTCAATGAATGTTGTTTTACAACCAATGACAGTCGTGTTTCACCTCGCTCTTTATCGATTTCTCTTTATCAGCTCCTGCTTTTGTGATAAAGAAGTTCCTCCTTTTTAATGTTCTGAACAGATCAAAGCATTATTTTTCCCCAACAAATACATTGAATACAGCAAATAATGAAAATATTCCTTGATTTTACTGAGTTGTTTACTAAAAAAATAAACGAATAACCCGTAATGTTGATTATGATATATAGTTCGATGTGTTTCATTATTTCTCCACTCGGGTGCACTCTTACAATATTGCGATCTTATTTGGCAATAAATAATATGATCAAGCAGCAGTGAATGAACATAACCTCACATTTCTGATTTGTTTTCAAACATCGCCGTTTACATTAAATATGTAAATATTTTAAAATAACTATAGTTAAACAATGATTTGTGAGTTAAAGAGCTTAATTTTATTCGTTAAATAGTCCTAACAAATGCCATTCTTGATTTCCAAATTCTCTAGATACATTCTATAATTTGGAAATCACTCGTGGCATTACTTATGACTATTTAACTCGTGTCCCAAATGGAGTCAATGACCAATCACGTTTCAATGAATTTTATTTTACTACCAATCACAGTCGTGTTTCACCTCGCTCTTTATCGATTTCCCTTTATCAGCTCCTGTTTTTGTGATAAAGAAAGTTCCTCCTTTTTAATATTCTGAACAGCTCAGAGCATTATTTTTCTCCAACAAATTCATTAATAATGAACAGATTCCTTGATTTTACTGAGTTGTTTACTAAAAAATAAATTAATAACCTAATAATGTTGATAGTAATATACAGATTGACGAGTTTAATTATTTCTCCACTAGGGTGCACTCTTACAATATTGCTATCCTATTTGGCAATAAATATGATCAAGTTGCAGTGATTATACATAACCTCACATATCTGATTTGTTTTCAAACATCGCCGTTTATATTAAATATATAAATGTTTTAAAATACTGGTAACTATATTTAAATAATGATTTTTGAGTAAACAGCTTAATTTTATCCATCAAATATTCCTAACAAATGCCACTCTTCATTTCCAATCCTCTAATTTGCAAATCACTCCTGGCATTACTTATGATAACATTTCTAAGTTATAAAAACGCATTTAGTCATATTTTTCAAATCATCTTATAATAATTTACTTCTGCTTCCAAATTAGTGGCGCCTTTCATTCATTTTGGCTTTGGATTATTCACAGTAAAACTGTTGTTTTTACAATTTATTTCCTTCTTCTTCTTCTTAAACTTAATTTGTAGGATTTCCATCCTGTTTATTTCCAAAATCACTCCACGGAGGAAGATATATTGGATGTGCATTCACTGTCTATCCATCTCTTGGCTGGTCTTCCTCTTGTTCTTCTCCCGTTCATTGGTCTATCTTCTTTAGCTCTTTTTGCAAGTTGGCTTTCTTCCATTCTTTCTATATGACCCTTCCAATATTTTCGTTTATCTATAATAAATTTGGTTATGTCTTGAATATGACATTTGTCCCTAATTTCTGTGTTGTGTATTTTATCAAATAATGTTTTCCCCTGCATATAACTTAAGATTTTAATTTCGCATGTGCTTATTATTTGTTTGGTTTTTGTTGTATCAGCCCTAGTTTCTGCTCCATATACGATAACTGGTCGAACTATCGTTTTGTACATGCGGGTTTTGCTTTCTATTGACATATGTTTGTTGCGCCAAATTAAATCTTTCATATATCCTGATATTTGATCTGCTTTATCAGCTTGTTTCTTTACTTCTTTTATTACATTTTTAGTGTTTGTTATTAATACACCTAAATAATTAAATTCTGACACTTAATATATTCCCTCTGAACATTAATTAAATTGATTTAACCCTTAAATTGGCAAAACACCACCACCACCACTTTGTAATGGAAATTGTGTCACTTCTCAAACATTCATATCCCCTCTATGTCCGCCAGGGAAACATCCATTTTTATGGAAGCGTCCCCGGCGACTATATGGGAATTGTTCGATGGTGAACAACAACTTCCGGCTATCTCTAGGGATTTCCAACCCTCTTTAGCCCTTGTGAATTAAGTGTTTCGTCGTTGTTATTTAATGATGTTTCTCCTTCATTAGTTATTTCGTCGTTGATATTGATAATACATCCTCTGCCAACGATGACTAGCCGAAGTCCGGTATCAAAGGTCCAGTGGTTGGACACACCAATCCTGCAATCAGTTTCTAGGTGAATTTATTTTCTCTGGTATTCTTGATCATTGATGTTCTAGTTGATTCACTGAGCTGCCAACAGGAAGACTGCCACTACCACAGTAGTAGTAGTAGTAGTAGTAGTAGTTACTATGTAATGGAAATTGTGTCACTTCTTGGACTTCCCTTTCTATCCATCGAGGAAAACATCCATTTTTTGTGGAAGCGTCCTCGACCTATGGGAATCGTCCAATCATGAACAGCAAGTTCCGGCTATTCTTAGGGATTTCCAACCCTCTTTAGCCCTTGTGAATTAATTATATCGTCGTAGTTATTTAATAATTTGTCATTTACGAACTTATTTGTTCGTATTCTGATTTTTTATAATGTATATCCTCTGCCCACGATAACTAGCCGCAGTCCGGTGTCAAAGGTCCAGTGGTTGGACACACCAATCCTGCATTCAGTTTCTGGGTGAATTTCATTGAAGTTCTAGTTGTTTCACTGAGCTGCCAACAGGAAGACTGCCACCACCACAGAAGCCGCCAGCCCTAAAGAGGGCAAGAGCGGGAAGTTAAGTCGGCATTCCAATCAGAAACGGCTCTTTTCGGATTTAGCTGTTCTTATTTAATAATTTTGAATTTAGAATATTTATTGGACTTTAATGACTTTACTAGTGGATGCTAGGGGACCACTCCGGCATTTGCCTTAACATCAAGGGAAACCATTAAAAACCTTAATAGAGTGGGTTGAATTTAATAAAATTAGATCCAAACAAATTTCTTGTGTTAGTTATTTGAATGTGGCGGACCTCAGTGAAAACGGAATCTTGTATAACTGTTGTTATTAGGTATATTGTATAATTAGACACACATTTAAGTGGTATATTTTTGTTCGTTTTCTTCTGATTTATTTAAAATATTAAATTAATTAAACCAACTAATGTATCCAAAAGAATACATTACGAATTTAAGGGTTAATTATTTTCCAAGACCTGGTTAACGTACTCTATTGTTTACTTTGAAAATTTGAATTGGGACAAAAACTTCGTTCCACCACTTCTCCATACTCGTGTAATCTGTTTGATTTCGTTCTCTCATGTGATGGTGTAACAGGCCTGGCCAGCCGCCATTCTAGAACTTCAATAATAGGTTCTTCATGTCATCTCATCATTTGACCTGGCAGTACGTTGGGCATGAGTAGGCGGTTTATTTTACTAATAGGGAAGTTTAATGGATAAAACTTGATCTGCCTCTAGTGTAAATAGCGTTTAAAATATTTATTATTTTTATGACGACAGTGTATTCGGCATTATGGTCAGTCACTGAAAACTTGATAGCTCAACCTAAAATACCGGTAGTTAGTGAGAAAATGTATCAATAGATTGATTCTTTCAGAAATTATTAATTCAGACTGGATGTTTTAAAAAGCTATCTGAAAAATACTCACATATTGATAAAGCTATATGCACACTTAAATAACACAGAATTAATGAAATCAGGTAATTATCAACAGATTATTTTAAGAGACTATTTAACTCATGCCCCAAATGGGTGTCAATGACCAATCACGTTTCAATGATTTCTGTTTTACAACCAATCAGAGTCGTGTTTCACCAAATATTTATCAGTGTTATAATTACCATATTAAAGAAAGCTCCTCCTTACAATATTGCGTTCCTTTGGCAATAAATAGTATGATCTGGTTGCAGTGATAAACAAAAGAAGCAGTAGAAGCGTACCTATCGTTTCTCATTTGTAAACATCGCCGTTACATTAAATATATAAATATTTTAAAATAACTATAGTTAAATAATGATTTGTGAGTAAACAGCTTAATTTTATTCGTTAAATAGTCCTAACAAATGCCACTCTTGATTTCCAAATTATCTAGATAAATTCACTCCTCACTTCGTGAGTCGTGAATTTATCGATAATTTGGAAATCACTCGTGGCATTACTTATGATAATTTTTACCTCGAATCACAATCGTCTCCCCTTAAATTAGTTGCTTGCATTTTTGTTGGAAAATTGAATTTGTCTGTTTTAGTGATGGAAGAATATATTTATTTGCGTATTCTAAATATGTTGGTGCACCTTATACTTGTTAGTTAAAAGTTTACAAAATTGAATATATAGGGCCTACTTTATGTAAACTACCTGGGTTATTGTAATGTTTTTATTCGCCATTTTCATTCAACTTCAAAGAGTATAATTTTTGTCACAAACATTACCTATTTTTCTATGTGCTGAAATAATTATTTTCCCTAAAACGCCAAATTTCAGTGCTGCTGCAATATACATCGAATCAGATTTTTTTGTCTTAATAAGTGTTTTTTTTAAACTGAAAATATATAAACTATTATTCTACCGGGGGCACGCCGTTGCGTAGTGGTTAAGGCACTGAGCTACAAGCCGGAGGTCGAGGGTTCAAGTCCCGTTGGGGTCAGGATTTTTAAACTGACCCAAACCCTCTGGCGGCACTATGGCCCTGGGTCCACTCAGCCTCTAACGGAAATGAGTATCAGACGCTTGTTCTGGGGGTAAAGGCGGCCGTCACGCAGGGCTGACAACCCGGCTGACAAAGTGCCGATTGTCTAGAAAAAGTGGGAGCCTTAACCTCCTACTACCCCAAGGGCCTCCGGGCCTGTTGTGGGATCACTTTACTTTACTTTTCTTATTCTACCAGTTATATTATATGGGTGCGGAACATGGACTCTTACTTTAAGGGAGGAAAGGAGATTACGAGTATTTGAGAATAAAGTAAAGTAAAGTGATCCCACAACAGGCCCGGAGGCCCTTGGGGTAGTAGGAAGTTAAGGCTCCCACTTTTTCTAGACAATCGGCACTTTACGTCAGCCGGGTTGTCAGCCTGCGTGACGGCCGCCTTTACCCCCAGAACAAGCGTCTGGTACTCATTTCCGTTAGAGGCTGAGTAGACCCCAGGGCCATAGTGCCGCCAGAGGGTTTGGGTCGGTTACTTAGGAAAATTTTTGGAGCAAAGAGAGATGAACAAACAGGTGAATGGAGAAGTCTCCATAACAATGAACTACATGGTCTTTATAGGAAGCCAGATATAATAAGAACAGTTAAGTCTCGTAGACTGCGATGGGCAGGACATGTTGCACATATGGGGAATGAAAGACGTGCATGGAAGCTTCTTGTAGGAAAGCCAGAGGGAAAACTCCTAGTTGGTAGACCAAGAATGAGGTGGGAGAATAACATTAACTATGATTTGAACGAAGTAGATTATACAGGGAATGATTGTAAAGGATTAGCTCAGATAGGGATGCATGGAGAGCTTATGTCCGCGCGGCCATGAACCTACGGGTTCGATAGTGCCAGTGAGTAAGTTAGTAAGTGCTTGTTTAGTTGGGTAGTTTGGACACATCGCTTCATTAATTTGAATGCATGACAAAATTAGTTGTTTTGCATCTTAAATTGTTACAATAGAAACACATGAGGACATTTCTACAGTGCAATTTTCTATGGTTGATGACGCATTGCTTTCGTATAATTTTCTTTATAAAACTGCATCCAGTTTTATGAAGATTTATCATGTGATTCAAATGTGGAGAGTTTTTATTTCTCTTGAAACAATGAGAAAGTCTAGAAGGAACTAAATTTATACAGAGTGGAGGTAATATAAATGCATAGATTTTAATCATGAATTTCTTGTGAAAAATATTATCAAAATGCCTTACACTCTTTGGCTGGATTTCACAACAAGTCTAAAACATGACCGCGGTATTCCGGTTTTGTATTGTTTCCATAACAACCATAAAAACTGAAAACTCTTAATTACAAAAACAATTACCTGAATCATGTCTATGGTTTCATAACAGTTTCTGTGAGTTTTCAGTCATTTTTAGTTGTTATGGAAACAATAGAAAAATTGGAAAACTGAGATCGTGGTTTAGACATCGGTTGAGAAATTCACCCTTTGGGTCCCAAATACATGATTTTCTCAAAAAAATAAATCGTACTGAAATTTAATTGTGGTAATGGTACGATTTTGACACATTACAAACGGATGTAAATTGAAACAACTTGTTTTTGGTATCTTTTGATCTCGTGATCTGTTTTAGTGCAAATTTAATTGATAAAAACGAAATTATTATTATTTCTTTTTTTGCAAATGCCCCAGGTTGTCTTTCAACATTCCTGGTGTTCTCTCCTGGCATGGCGTACTTGTAACCCACTTCTGAGGTTGGGGCGCCTTGAAAGCGGGGTTACGTTGCCCCGATGATATGATGAGTGATGATGATGATAGCAAATACAGAAGACGAACTTCAGAGGAATATTTTTAAATTACATAATATATGTGAACAATATAATCTCAAAATATCCATAGAAAAAACTAAGGTAATGGCATTCCAAGGGAAAAATCAAATCAGATCGAAAATAGTAATAGGAAACAAAATCACAGAACAGGTGAACCATCTCAATTATCTAGGATGTGACATTTCATTTAATTATGATAATGATATAACTAATAAAATAGCAAAATTCCAGGGAATATGTGGTACGATAAAACGATTACTAAATAACAAAACAACAAGAGAGACCCAACTGAAATTTTATAAAATGTTGGCAGTACCGGTACTGCTCTATGGTTCAGTAGCCTGGATACATAAAAAACAAGACCTAAGTAGGATAACGGCGGCAGAAATGAAATTTTTGAGATCTGTTAAAGGGTGTGCACTAAGGAAGACAGAATCAAGAACACAGAAATAAGACAGGAACTTGAAATATTTGCAATAACTGATAAAATGGATACATATAGACAAAAATGGAAGCAACACATAGACAGAATGAATGTAGATAGATATCCAAAACAAATAACAAAATACAAACCTAAAGGCACCCGAGATGTGGGCAGACCTGGAAAGAGATGGGCTGTAGTCGGAACGGGTCAACAGACCTAATCCATGAATGAAGATGATGATGATGATGATAGTGGTGCGCTAGAAGAGTCCTAATCCTAAGCTTAGTCTAGATTAATATGAATTATGATGATTGCGATGGCCATATGATTTCGGGGACCGTTTGGGCCTTAAAATTTTCCTGACATTTGTCTTACAGGTGAGGAAAAACCCCGATGAAAACCTCACCCAGAAAAACTGTCCGACCGGGGATCGAACCCGGGCCCGCTGCGTGACAAGGCAGCACGCTACTCGAGACCACACCGGTGCACATAAAACGAAATTAAATTTACGCATATAAACTGACAAAAATGTACGAGATATGTTATGTATTTTATTGAAAAATACTAAAGGAAACATTTGTTTCATTTCGTACCTCCTATGTACAATATGAAAATTAATAATTAAAAAGTAATGCATTAATGTTATCTGTGTAAATCCCTATTAGGTTCGTCTTCCGGGCATATAGGCCGTGGTCCAGTCGTTCTTCTACTCGACGTTTCGTCTACTGCTGCAGCCGACTGTTGAGGAGTTCACAGAGAGCACGCAGTATCTCCTGATGATGTCTACCGCAGCAATAGACGAAACGTCGAGTAGAAGAACGACTGGACCACGGCCTATGTGCCCGGAAGACGAACCGAACCTAATAGGGATCAAGACGCCGGCCGTGAAAGCCTACAGTTATACATTATCTGTGTAATTTTTTCTAAAGAAACCCCACATTTGCGACCAATAGATCACAAAGCATTTTATCACATTTACCATAATACATTAATAAACTGAAACTGTATAAAATAGAAACTGCAGAAATTAAGTTCTTACGTTCAGTAGCAGGTTGTGACAGTTTTGGACAGGAAAAGAAATGAAGATATTAAAAAATACTTAAATATTTTTAATTTAACAAATATAATTAACAATATTAGAAACAATGGCTATGAACATGTTAAATGAATGCCTACAGATAGAATCCCTCAGCTGTTATTAAAGTACAAATCAATAGGATATAGAAGCGTTGGACGCCCATTTACTAGATGGGAATATTCATTAAATCCCACTTGTTGTGCAAACAGGTCAAAAGGCCTAATTTCAAGAAGTAGTATAAGAAGAAGAAGAATTAATACTTAAAATCGGTGCACTTATATTACTTTTATGCATACTTCCACATACATCCATTCTGTATTAAATTTCTCTCGCACTGCTTGCAGGTAGCAGTACAGTTTCCAACAAGGGAAAATATTTTTCATTTGTAACTTACGTTACATCAAATTTACTTAAATAAAACGAGGAACAAGACTGTAGACTCGATAATAAAATGAATGAAGCAGTCATAAATACACTTAAACTGGACTTGGTGCAGTATTCAACTTAGAACACAGCCTGAGATAGGTGATGATGGGAGAAATGTCTCCTGAAACATGTTTTTCTGACTACTCAACACTTTTTTTTGTTTCCACTGTTTAAGTGCTGATAAATTATAGCAATTATAACTTTTTGGTGCATATTCTTTTAAAAATACAATTGTTTTCTTAAATTTATTTGATCAAATTTGGTGAAGAAAGCTCTAAACTAGAAAAAGCACAATAATATATTCATAATCATATATTATTTTTATGTTTTTAGTGAAAAAATTAACGACAAACATATATTATATTTGTACTTAATTTTAATTTAATTCCTGATTTAATGATGACATCTACTTCCATTAGTTTTTACATTCTTATCGATGAAAAACATCTCGATGAAATGCAATGGATATCACGTTAGGGATTCGATTTTATTATACCGGGTGTTTTTAAATGAATACCGGACTTTAAAGCTTTGTGGTATTTAGTATATCTAATATCTTAATATTTAAAAATTTCGTGTCACGTTGTTTGTCCGCGATGGAATCCTAAACTACTGAACTGATTTTAATAAAATTTTGCACACTGTGTGCAGTTTGATCCAACTTGAGACTTAGGGTAGTTTATAACTAAATTTATAGTCGCATTATTTTTTATTGCAAATTATTTGCTTATTATTTAAAAAAGAGTTATAATTATCTGTGAGTTTCATACGATTCTAACAGATGGCGGTGTAATTATCTGTGAGTTCCATACGATTCTAACAGATGGCGGTGTAAGGTAATTTTGTAAGGTAATTGGTTTATTATATAACAAAGAGAGATCCAGATGGCTGTGCTTTTTGTTGCAACCGCGAATTTCAATTTAATTACAAATATTGATTATTTCATAATTTGAGTGTGTTCAGTCTTTATTTTATTTTCAATATTATTAATTTCGTGTGTAAGTATTAGTTTTAAGTAATCTGGCTGAAAGACAGCAACTTAATTTAAATTTTTAAAGTATACCTAGCCACTGTGGCCGGGGCTTACTAGTACCATTATAAATAATACAAAAAGTGAAAGAGCAACTCAAACAGTTTTGTATACATGCATGCGATGCAATGTTTCCTCTGTCTGCCGTTAGAAAGCGCTAGTAAAAAAATGGCGACTAGTGAGCAGAAAACTTGTTGTGTTGTACATTTTGCAAAGACTGAATTTATGGTTAAAGTGCAACGATCTTTTCGTATTAAATTCAGTTGCAATGGCACCAAGTGATATTAAGATCCGTTGATGGTATCATCAGTTTGAAAACACAGGAGTCAGTGCAAAGGTAACAGTATGGGACGACCAAGAGTCACTGAAGAATGTGTTGAACGAGTGAGAGAGTCTTTTACGCGTAGTCCCAAGAAATCTGTTTAGAAGGCTACTCTTGAATTAGTAATTCCAGCGACATCTGTATGGGAAATGTTATGGAGACGTTTTCAACTACATCCTTATCGTTTACAGTTGTTACAAGCTCTAAAGCTACAAACTGCGGTTTACGTGCCAACTTTACAAATGTAATATCGCTGCATGGCGATGAAGATTTTCTGGATTTTGTCGTCTTCAGTGATGAATCGACATTTCACTTAACTGACCATGTGAAAACGCATAATGTTCGCATCTGGGGGTCAGCAACCCCCCACGATATGGTATGGTTGTAACGATATTCCCCTAAATTGAATATTTTTGTGCTATATCCCGGCGGAACATTTATGGGCCTTTCTTTTTCGGTGAAACAACTGTAATTGATGCTTCTTATCTTTATACTCTAGAACAATGTCTCTCTTCCTCAATTGGAAGAAGGTGAACCAGAGAACTTTATTTGGCAGCAAGATGGTGCGCCGCCTCACTGGCATCAGGACGTACGCGATTGGTAAAACGACATTGTACCCTACTGCTGGATTGGCCGAACGGGACCGAATGCCTGAGCTTGTTTTGCAGGACCTCCATGTTCATCAGATCTTACGCCATGCAATTTTTTACCTTCGGGGAGTCATAAAGGATCATGTGTATGTGCCTCCGCTACCAGCTGACCTACCCGACTTAAGACAGAGGATTGAAACAGTTGTTGTAACAATTGCTCCAGATACATTGATGAAGGATTTGGGAAGAAGTCGCTTATCGACTCGTATGCCGTGTGCCAAATGGTGCTCACATTGAACACTTGAAGCAGAACACTGTTTGAGTTACTCTTTCCTTTGATGTATTATTTATAATTGTACATTAAATGTACTAAATACTACAAAGTCTTAAAACCCCGATATTAATTTAGAAACACGCGGTATACACCAAACTTTTATGGACGACATATAAACAATTAGCTTCGAGTTTTCTAGTTTTGTAACCTCAAAATTATAAATAAATAATAGTTAAAAAAACAAAACTACACGCATTATTAGAAAACCAAACTAAAAAATAAAAAACTAAAACAACACGCTTTATTAGAAAGCTGAACTAAAAAATAAAAAAAAGTCCAACACGCTTAGGATAAAATTAAAGTGGTCAACAAAAAAAATCATCTCCAACACATCTAGAATAAAACTGGAGTTGTCTAAAAAAATAATGTTACAATCAAAAGCGTGGGGTGCTCTATATCAATTAATATATTTGATAATAAACATATATTGGTAAAAGTAAGTCTCTAAGAAGAAACGTAAAAACCATAAAAAGCACCCCACGCTTTTGATGGTAATTTTTTTTTGATGTCCTGATGATCCTGGCCAGGATCTTAGAAAAAAAAATTAAATTATTGTATTGTCATTGGTCCTTTACAAGTATAAAATTTTGAAGTCGATCCAATGTTTTTAAGTGGGTGAAAATCGTATTGAAAATTTCCGTTGTATAGATAGACAGATACAGGTCAAGCTAATATAAAGCGTGTAAAAATATAAGTTATTTGAGAGACTTACAACGAGAATAAAATATTCAAACAAAAATAATACCGGTACTCAAAATCCGACGGGTGTATTTTCAATATCTGTCAGTATCTGTCTATATGGAAATGAGTGAGCAATAAATATTCAATTTGATGATGTAATAGAATATTATATAATGTTATTGAAAGCCGCATGGATTAATTAGACATTTTTGTTACTGTTTGAAATAGGCCTGTATGTATGTACCCTATCACAATTTTTGTTACGGTGAATTACTGTCATTTAACATACTGTCAGTAAATGTTTTCTTCACATTAAAACAAGATCGATGACAATTCATGTCAAATACAAATTTTCTTATACACTCATAATTTTATATTTGAGAGACACGTAATTCTTACTTCCCACATGCAGAAATTTTCTACACTGTCATTAATGTTTTTTACTACAAGATAAGGAAGGATATCTGCCGTACTCTGTTATCTGCAGAACAGTTATAAAAATAGAGATACATTAAATGATATATTACTGGTAGAATGCTCATAACTGTTGTGTCATGTTAGTAGTTTGGCGCATTAGAACGAAATATGATTATGAAGGAATGTCTACACATTTTGCATGAGCTAACAATAGACTTTACCTACCTTCCTAGATATTTATTTATTTTAACAAATTTACCCAAGTAACTAACTAATTGAATCTGGAGGTTCCAGGCCAATTCTCCAAACATCCCTATCCCAAGATAATGTTTTCTAATTATTTCCTGTATAGTTCACCTCCCTCAACTCATGGTTATTATTATTATTATCCCATATTTTATAGGTCTAACTATCTCACTTATTCACTGCCACTAATAATTCCAGAGGTTCATGTGCGCGCGGACATAAAATTTCCATAAATCTCTATCCTGAGATGAAGTAACTTATAATTCACTTCACTTGGTATTTGAATTCAAACACTTCTTCAAAAATTCCCTCATATAATATTATTTTTATTATAATTAACCTGCATTCAACTATTATAATTAACTGTTCAATTGCAGTATATAATGTATTTCTATGTGTAATCATATACTCTATTTAGAGTCATTGATGTTTACTTCCAGCCCTAATTTTTTATTGTTTTCATTAGAATGTTCGTTGTTGCCCCCTAGTATCGCCTATTAAACATCATATATATATATATAATATATATATATATATATATATATATATATATTTGACATTTGGCAATGAAGGCAAATATGATATTTGCCAAATGTCTATATATGCAAGCGTTACTGCTATAAAGTAAATATTCTCTTTAAAAATTTGCTTAACTGTTATGTTAGCCGCTAGATGTCAGTTGAAACAAATTTCCGCTACCTCTTGTGTGAATTGATAATACTGCATGTATAAGAAAATTGTATGTTTGTGTTGGAATTCTTGCGTAGCTCAGTTGGTTAGAGCGCTGAAGGTACAGACTTTAGAGACTCGAGTTCCAATCCCGACTCAAGCATTCTTTTTTCTTTTCATATCATATATATATATATATATATATATATATATTATATACCTGAGATTCATCAGACCAATAGCAGGATATCAAAGAAAAGACAAAAAACATAACACAGAAATAAGACAACAACTAAAAGTAGATGAACTAAACACAACAATAGAGAAATACAGAACAAACTGGAAAGAACACTTGGCAAGGATGACTGAGAATAGAATACCAAAAGCAGCATACAGCTATTCACCACGAGGAAGAAAAAGTTCGGGAAGACCAAAGAAAGGGTGGAAAGAGCAGCAATTTGGAGCCGGAACAGGCTAGTAAATAAGCCTAAACCGTGAAGAAGAAGATATATATGTTATATACCCCAACAGATTATTAATATCATTAAGTTGTACGC
>JASPKZ010000390.1:0-36658 GCA_030220185.1 Diploptera punctata | reverse complement strand
TGGTTCAATGAAGCCGTGGACCATCCGTGGGGGCACCATGGGCGATGAGCACCCTGATGCCTACATAGCTCAGTGGGCTGGTCTCACAGCAGCGTCACGACTCGGCCTAGTCTTGCGAACGGGCTGGTTGGGACAATGCCGGGCGTAATGCTGGGAATTACCACCAGGTCAATAAGCTCGGAAAAGGAGGAAGCGCGGCCTTAGTTGGGGGATTAGCGCTGACTCTGGGACCGAGTGACCCAAGGACAATCTGTGAGGTCGTCAGGAGTCGAGCGACCTGACGTACTAATGCTCAGGCTGGACCCACTTCAGCAACCAAACACGTCCCCAGTTGGTGCACTGGGGGAAAGGTCGGTGGACGTGCTAGACAGTCCTCCCGGCCAAGTCCAAGGGACTTGTGAACCATTAATGGTGTCGGCAGGAGTTGAGCGCCTTGCCGTACTATTGCTCACCTGTTGGAGCTTGCGAGCTCCGTGCTGGACCACAACTGCAACAGGACACGTCCCTGGGGGCACACCAGGGCACGGCTCGGACCAGTGCAACTGTACTGGTTCCTGGCTCAGCCTACGGGCTCGTGGACAAACTGTGGGGTCGCCAGGAGATGAGCACCTGGATGTACTAAAGTATCACACTGTGGGGCTTGTAGACTCAAGCCCTAGCCGGTCTCACAACGGCTGCAGGATACGCCCCTGGAGGCAGAACAGGGGAACGGTCGGTGGATCTGCGACAGCAGTCCTCCCGGCTAGGCTCAAGGAGCCCGTGGACCAACTGTGGGGTCGTCAGGAATGAGCGACCTGACGACTATGTAGCTCAGCATTCCCGAAGTTGCAACTCCAACACCTTCTCCCTAGAGGTGTTGGTTTCAAGCCCCGAGAACTTTGAATGTGGACGCGAACTAGATAGGGAGGACAAGTCTGGGACTTGGGAGTATAGTCATTACGACCGAGGTATCCAAGGGGTGGTGGCATGGGCCTAGATGTAAGGTAGAAAAAATATTACGTGTATTTGAGAATAATGTTCTTAAGAAGATTTTTGGACCAAGGAGAGATGAACAGACAGATCAATGGCGAAGATTACTTAACAGTGAGCTTTATAGGAAACCAGATACAATAAGAATAGTTAAGTCTCGTAGACTGCGATGGGCAGGACATGTGGCACGAATGGGGAATGAAAGTGGAGCATGAAAATTCTCTGTAGGAAAACCAGAGAGAAAACGCCCGCTTGGTAGACCAAGAATGAGGTGGGAGAATAACATTAACCACGATTTGAGGGAATTAGATTATACAGGAGATGATTGAAAACATTGGCTAAGGATAGGATGTATGAAGAACTTATGTCCGCTCGAAGATGAACCTATGGTTATATAGTGCCAGTTAGTTAGTTTCAATTGGTTACTCTAGAAATAAATGGACTTCTGTTAGCAATGCCTCCCGTCATAAAATTACATAAATGCTATTAAAAGTAGAGTCAAATTATTTACAGTACAGTAAGCAGATTGTACAAACTTGCCAAATAATATTTTTTACATGAAAACTCCTGGAGCTGAATTTAACGCGCTGGTGAGCTGCAAGAACAAAGCTGTTTCTATCGGCAAATGATCACATGAACGATTCTATGATAACAAGTGGCTTTCACATATTTTACTAAACCTGGTAATTTATAAACATCAGAGCTCTTTTCTAGGTATTTAACGAGGTAAACTAAAGATTTTTTTAAAATAGTTTTAAACACTCAATTCTGTTTTAACTTAATTTAAGGGGATTCGGATATCAAGACAGTTACGAAAGAGTAACTCGTAATAAGCGGTTGGGAAGTGATTTTTACAGAAACGATTTTTACAGCTCGGTTTTTAATTTCCGAGATTCTGTAAAACACTTTACAAACGTGCGTTATACATTATATTTTGCGCTATGGTGTTTTCAAAATAATAAATAATAGCAAAATAATAACATCTTAGTTAAAAATATTTGCGTTCATTATAAACAACTCACTAACGTTAACAATGTGGGCAATGTTTATTAGTTGAGACTACAGCAGGTCGGGACACCAATCAGTCATAAAATGGCAGCAAGTACGTATTTATTGTTTTTATATGTTTCACATAAAGTTCAGTTCATTTAAAATGCGGTGATTTGTTTCGTATAATGTATATGAACACTACCTTTTGGATATATTTTTGTATATACATTATATGCAGTATACATGAAGGGCAGTGATTTTGCTTACCGCACGAGGTTTGTAATATGCAATATTACAGTACAGTTATTTAGGTTGGCAACCCTGAAATGTAGGAACTTATACTTTCAATCATGGTCGCCATTGCTGTAAGTACGACAAACGCACTATCGCGCAAAAAAAATGATTTCCCCCATTCTAATTACCTGGGCTTCTGGGCATATATTCGTATTAAAATTCAAGGTGTGAATTCTCTCCCCCCCTCTCTCTCTCTCTCTCTCCCTCTATATATATATATATATATATATATATATATTGAGATCTGTTAAAGGGTGCACTAAGGAAGACAGAATCAAGAACACAGAAATAAGACAGGAACTTGAAATATTTGCAATAACTGATAAAATGGATACATATAGACAAAAATGGAAGCAACACATAGACAGAATGAATGAAGATAGATATCCAAAACAAATAACAAAATACAAGCCTAAAGGCACCCGAGATGTGGGCAGACCTAGAAAGAGATGGGCTGAAGTCGGAACGGGTCAACAGAACTAATCCATGAATGAAGATGATGATGATGATGATATATATATACCGCGGCTCCGTGGCGTAAGCGGTTAGATGCTAGCCTCTCACCGCTGGCGTCCCGAGATCGAGTCTCGGTCACTCCATGTGGGTTTCGTGGTGGACGGAACGGAGCGGGCAGGTTTTTCTCGGGGTTTCTCCCGTTTTCCCCTGCCACAATTTCATTCCACCATTTCTCTATACTCATCTCATCCATTTTGTGTCATTTCATTCATCCATCCCAGTGACGGTGCGTAATATATGACATTGTATTGTATGTTTTCCCTTTACAGAGATTTAGGCGCTCTCCCCCTACAGGGAAGAATTTGAACCGTACTAATTTAGTTACACTTGTTTTCGGATAGATGTCATTTTGAGTGGAACGTGGTTAGCGCACCGCCTCATACTGACATCTAGGAAACCAAGGTAGTACTAGGACGGGAAAATTCGGTAAATTTTGCTTAGAGGCCTTTCCAATCATGCTTAAGGATTTTTTACGAGCCTGAAAATCTTCAGACTCGGGACCTACGGCTTAAAGTCCCTCCCGGAGGACTTGCTCCTTGGATTTTTCCGTCATAAAAAATCCATCGACCCCGGCCAGGTTTGAATCCGCGACCCTCGGGACCAGAGGCAAGGAGCATAACCACTAGTCCACCGCCCCCGATAATGAGAAGAAAAAAATAACGCCTGAGACGGGATTTAAATCCGAGACTCCTAATCCTATATATATATTAGTTCGCTATCAACTGCCCCCTCAAAAATCCTAGCACAAACATTTATCATTCTTGTCTGTATGTAAACATGTACGTTTACAGGTTGTTTCATAAAGGATGGCGCAAACTTAAATGGTTGAAAGTACACGATAATAGAAGCAACAATGTCCCAATAAACATGGGTCTGCAAACGAGCCGTTTGCGAGATAATTACGAATGTATGGTTACAAGCCGCCACTGACGTCATTTTTGTAACATCGTACTAGGTGATTATCTCATTGGGCCACACATTCTTCCACGAACACTTAATGGACGGAGGTACCTTAGGTTTCTGCGGCCTCATCTTCCAGGATTGCTTGAGGATGTTTCCCTTCAGCAACGTCGGAGTTTGTGGTACATGCATGATGGAGCTCCGGCACATTTTGCTGCTGTGAGACGGCATCTAACGCGCAGATACAAAGATGGATAGGTCGAGGCGGATCTGTACCTTGGCCTCCATGATCACCTGATCTAAATCCTTTAGATTTTTATGTCTGGGGTCACCTCAAAAGCAAAGTGTACAGCACACCCGTTAACACGATTGAAGAAAGGAGCAAAGAGTTGTACATGCTTGTCAAAAATTCAGAAATGATCCAGGGGTTTTCGAAAGAATTCGACATTCATTGCAGAGACGAGCTCAGTATTACATCCAGATCAAGGAAGACACTTTAACTTCTCCTTTAACAGGTAATCCATAAGTGAAGTGAACTGTGAAATGTGAACTAAATGAGATGAAAAATTAATAGTAAAGTCTAAATTCAATACATTTCTACTAACTAGGACGATGTTATAATAAAGTCAGTGGCGGCTTGTAACCATACATTCGTAATTATCTCGCAAACGGCTCGTTTGCTGACCCTTGTTTACTGGGACATTGTTGCTTCTATTATCGTGTACTTTCAACCATTTAAGTTTGCGCCATCCTTTATGAAACACTCTGTATATGTATGCACGTATGTATGTATGCATGCATGTATGATGTGATGATATTGAACTTATTTAATGTTTTAATTATCAACTCCTGCGCGACTGATGAAACACGTGAGCGGTAAAAACACTCATTAATCATAATATTTAATGGACATTAATTTGTAAATCAATTGATTGTAAGTGACGAAGTTAATGGCATTGTGTCGAAACGATCGCAATTAAAACAACATCCCAACTTAAAGAGGATGTTTCACAGTATGAAATGAAATATCTCGCATCGATGTGTAAAGAGATACATCTCCAAAATTGTTGAAAAATGAGTTAACTGTACCTCTTCCTAGATAAGTTCCAGTTGTACTGTAAACAAATTTGCATAAGATATTACTCCGCCGACTCCGTCTATTCGGGGAACCATAGTGTTACTTTTATCCGCCATATGACTGAATTGTGTACGATAGAAACATTGTTCTTAGGCAACATCGTATTTTATGAGAAGTAAGACTGAATACAACATTTTATGATGGTACCAATAATTTGGAACTTCCTCCATTTCTTATACATTTATGACAAAAAATTATATAATATATATATGTATTTTGTATTGTAAGCCTATATTTTCCCTTTACAGAGATTTAGGCGCTCTCCCCCTACAGGGAAGAATTTGAACCATACTAATTTAGTTACACTTGTTTTTGTATAGATGTCATTTTGAGTGGTACGTGGTCAGCGTTCCGCCTCATACTGACATCTAGGAAACCAAGATAGTACTAGGACGGGAAAATTCGGTAAATTTTCCTTAGAGGCCTTTTCATTCAGGCTTAAGGATTTTTTACGAGCCTGAAAATCTTCAGACTCATGACCCACGGCTTAAAGTCCCTCCCGGAGGACTTGCTCCTTGGATTTTTCCGTCCTAAAAAATCCATCGACCCCGGCCGGGTTTGAACCCGCGACCCTCGGGACCAGAGGCAAGGAGCATAACCACTAGTCCACCGCGGCCGACCATATATATATATATATATATATATATATATATATGTCTACCTAAACAGACGTTTACGCTTTTTCCATGATGTCAATAGATATCCTTTATTTATCGGTACAATTTCATTACGAGCAGAATTTATGCTCCACGCTGCCCCACCTCAAAATTCTTCTGTTATTTTCACCACATCCTCAATGGTAAATGTTCATTTTCTTTCATTGAAGGCCAATTTCACCAACATAGGTAACTGTATTACGCCAGCTTTCTCCGTGTATAATGCATAGCGTAAACTGGCGTAAAAAGTTACCTCTGTTGGTGAAACCGACCCTAAATCGTTAAAAACTTTCAAACTAATTTGTTTCTCTCCGCTTTTTATTTGCTTTCCAATGTTTAATAAAGTCTAGAGAAATTTAACAATTTAAAACAATATAAATCCCAAGGTATTCTGCATTGCGCATGCGTGATAATAAAACAATGCTTGTTTAATGTATTCAAATTGTAATTGTACAACTTATATAACTTATTCGCTGACCATGGACCACTCAAATGACATCTATACGAAAACAAGTGTAACTAAATTAGTATGGTTCAAATTATCCCTGTAGGGGAGAGCGCCTAAATCTCTGTTAAGGGAAACGTGGGCTTACAAGAAGATATAACTTATTTAAACATATACCAGTTAATATATATTTTTATTATTTTCATTTCTTTATTTCGAGTTTTAGAAAGCAAACTACATTATTATAACAGCTTAAAGATAGAGTCATTATTCGACCATTGAAAATGCAGTCATACATATTTTTTGCTTACATAACAATTGGAACTTAGCTTACAAGAGGAATAGCTAAAAAGAGTGACAGTTTTCATCATCATCATCATGAACTTGTATAAATATAGGTCGTTGAACCTGTCCTATGAGATCTCAAGATGTGTGGTTGGTCAGTTCATCTTAATTTTGATCTTGCTATATCTCGAAGCTTTCTACGTTATTACTCATCATCATCATCACTCCAGGGATTAGGCAATTGCCCGTTCCGACTTCATAATGCATCAGCCCAACGTCTTCTAGGTCTTCCAACATCACGTCTTCATCTTGCTTGATAATTTCTTGCTACAATGGATATCTCTCCTTACTCATTCCATCCATGTGATCAATCCATTTCTGTCTGTAATTCGTGACTTTATCCAATAAAGGCTGTACTTTCAATTCTTCTCTTATATCCTCATTTCTTATTCCATCAAGTCTTGTACATCCTTTTACTTGTCTTAGGAACCTCATCTCCACCGCCTGTATTCTATCCTTCTGTTTTCACTGGAGCCCAAGTTTCACACCCATACAATATTGTGGGAACCGCCATAACATTATACATTCTTATCTTGGTTTCTTTTCTAATTTTATTTTTGAATGTTCTCTGTATTGTTCCACACACCGTCTGGAATTTATTTAACGTTATTACTGCAACGCTAATTTAGGAAAGCGAGATGGGTTCATTCTTTCAACATGTTGTTACCAATTGCTTTGATAATTCTGGATTACTTCAACTGGTAGCGTGCTGCCTTGTCACTCAGCGGGGCCGGGTTGGATCCCCGGTCGGGAAAAGCTTCCTGGGTGAGATTTTTTTGGAGATTTTCCTCACCTGTAAGACAAATGACAGGAAGCGTAGGGCCCAAAGGTCCCCGATATAGTGACTATGGTGATTAGTATGTTTCATGGTAACTCATAATTTTGAATTATTGGGATAAGATAAAGTAGGGATGAAACTATCTCTCTTTATACACATACCCCCAGATATTTTTCCCTTTGTAATGTGAAAGAATTGAAGCGTTTAAACTTACCAACAGTTTCTTGCTCTCTTTTTATCAAGTACACCTTCTTCTAAAGGGTTCTTCTTGTTTTCTCTGCAACAATAGAAAGTAAGAGTTAGATTAATTAAATTAACTACACCTCTTTCGAGCTAAGTTCCAGTTGTAATGTAAACAAACCAGATGTATGGACTGCGTTTTCATAGGTCGAATAAGGATTTTACCTTAAGCGTGTTAGAAAATGTAGTTAGCTCTCTAACATTCGAAATAATGATAAAAATAATATATATATTATCTGGCACATATCTATTCAAGTTAATGGGAGAATATCTATAATGTATAATTACAATTTTAATAATATTAATAAGCATTGCTTTTTATACGCATGCGCAATTGAGAATAACAAGGAATTTCTTCTTCTTCTACTTTTCTTCTTCTTCTTCTTCTTCTTCTTCTTTTTCTTCTTCTTCTTCTTCACTTCACGGGCTAGGCAAATTGCCTGTTACGCTTCACAGTTGTTCCACCCATCTTTTCACTGGCCTTCCTACATTCCTTGAACCTCTTGCTTGTAGTTAAATGCTGCTTTTGGTAATCTTGTTAGTGGTACATTGATTCCTTCTACATGTCTAACCTATTTATCTCTACATTTTTTTTTATTTTATCACTCAGTAGTATAAATTAATAACTCTGTTCTTATATCTTCAATCTTTATCCGACCCAATCTTGTGCAGCCTTTTGTTTTTCTAATAAAGTTCAATTATAAGCTTTGTATTCTACTTTGTAATTTTTTGGTCATTAGAATTTCAATTGTTTCAAAATGGCCGCATCTGTAGAATTTCTTAAAACATTGGAAAGGAAGTCAATTGAAAAGCGGAGAGACATAAATTATTTTTAATATTTTCTAATAATTTAGTGAAAAAAATCCCATATTAACCATTGAGGATGCGGCGAAAATAAATTGTGAATAAACAGTATATATTGGCAGGATACAAAATGCGTAAAAGTCTAATTAAGTATGTCCGTATACAATTCATATCAAAATAAATATGAAATGGAAGTTGAAAGTAATATAGCACCTTACCTCGTATTCAGTCTTATTTCCATTTTAAATGCGATGTGGCTATGAACAATGTTTCTATAGATGTGAGTTGCGTTACATATTTAGTCATATGGCGGGTAAAACTAGTATCACCGTACCCCCAATAGACGGAGGTCGCGAAGTAATATTTTTATGCAAGTTTGTTTACAGTTACAACTGGAACTTAGATCGGAATTAAAATAAATTAAATATTCATATTGTATTAAGATCTTTATTGAATGAACAACTTATGGAACTTTGATAAATTCTTGCACATATATAAAACTGTTTATTCTCCTATAATATATATTAATATTATATATAATTATTATATTATATTATCTTTATATTATATTATATATATTATCTTATTATATTATATTATATTATATTATATATATTATATTATATTATATGTATTATATTATATTATATTATTTATAATTATATTATAATTATATTATTTATTATTATATTATATTATAATTATATTATATTATATTATATTATATTATATTATATTTATATTATATTATATTATATGTTCATCGAATGGAAGATCACAGGAATACCCAAACAAATGTAAGATATCAACCTGCAGGAAGAAGGAGACCAGGACGTCCACTCAAAAGACTTCTGGATGGTGTTTCTCTGAGGCCGAAACGGTCAACAAATGGCCTCAAATCGTGAATGTACTATGATGATGACGATGATATCAATACATATCATATCATAGCCTATCTATCATATCATATCATATATCATATCAGATCATACCTCATATCATATCATATCATATCATATCATTATATCATACAATCATATCATAATATATCATATCATATCAATATTATATTATAGTTATATTATATTATATTAAATTATATTAATATTATATTAATAGTATCTTTTTATATTATATATTATATTATATTATATTATATTATATATATTATATGATCTTATATTATATTATATATATTAATTATAGTATATTATATTATATTAATTATAATTATATTTATATATATTTATATTAGATGAATTATATTATAATAATAATAATAATAATAAAGAATAATAATAATAATAATAATAGCTTTATTTTAATAATAATAGCTTTATTTTACCTGGCAGAGTTAAGGCCTTAAGGCCTTGTCTACCACTCAACCAGGTTTAAAAAAATACAAACAAAAAATAGTCTTAAATCTAAATTACAATATATAGATATATATATATATATAATACGATTAAACGATTACAAGTTATGAATACAATACAATTAATATTTATAATGTATTTTGATTTACTCTAAATTTAACGAATTAAATATATATGTACAATATATATAAAAAAACAGGAAAAGATTAATGACATAGTATAAAATTAAATAAATAGAGAAAAAATTAATTATTAGACAACAGGTAACTGTATAAGCGTGACTTAAAGGTACCAAGTGTGCGGCAACCCCTGATCTCTTGAGGAAGGAGATTCCAGGAGCGGGCAGAGGCTACTGTGAAGGAAGTAGAATAGGAGGAAGTGCTATGAAGAGGAATTGTTAGCAGACTGCTATCTTGTGATCTAGTGTCAATATTGTGGTAAGAGGATAACTTCTCAAATCTAGACGCCAGGTAAGTAGGGATGTAGGAATTCAGAAGCTTGAAAAGTAGTGAAAGAGAGTGCAATTTACGTCTGTCAGTAAGACGGAGCCAAGAGAGGTTATTAAAGTGTTCGGAAATATGGTCATAACGGCGGATATTGAAAATGAATCGAACGCAAGCATTATGAACACGCTGCAGTCTCTGCGACAAGTAGTTTAGATCATAGTATATATAGATCATTATATAATATATAATGTCACAATAATCGAAGTGTGGTAACACAAGATTCTGCACAAGGATTTGTTTTAACGAAACTGGGAGAAAATTCTTTAAACGTCTAAGATAATGTAAGATGGAGAAAGTCTTTTTACATATGTGTTTCACTTGTGTTTGCCAGGTTAAATTTGCGTCTAGATGTAGTCCAAGATCTAATACTGAAGAAGAATAAGGGATAATTATATTATTTATAGTAATGTTGGTAGTGTAGATATGTCAAAGGTTGTAAGCAGTCTTTGTTGTCCCATTAGAATTACTTGTGACTTGTTAGGATTTAGATTTAGACCGATACTTGAAGACCAGTTAAAGATGGATATGAGATCGTCATTCATTTTTGTCAAGCTGTTATAGAGAGAATGAGGAGGTGAATGTAGGTAAATTTGGAGATCATCAGCGTAGAGGTGATAACGGCAGTGCTTTAGTACAGTTGGCAAGTCATTTATGTAGATTGAGAAAAGAAGAGGTCCGAGAACACTGCCCTGGGGGACTCCAGCCGGCACGTTGCGCCAAGACGAAGATCTTATATTATATTTATATTATATTATATGGATGCGAAACATGGACTCTTAATTAAAGGGAGGAAAAAGAGAACATTATTAGTATTTGAGAATAAAGGTTTGGAAAAGAAATTGGACCAATGAGAGATGAACAGACAGGACAATGGAGAAGACTACATAACAGTGAGCTACATGATCTTTATAGGAAACCAGATATAATGTGAACAATGAAGTCCCATGGACTGTGATGGGCAGGCAAGAATGTGGATTGTAAGAGAGTTACTGTATGGAGAAATTGTTTTAGAAAAAGCGAGGGAAAAACGCTCAGTTTGAGACCAAGAATGAGGTAGAAAAATGACATTAAGCTTGATTTGAGGGAAGTAGATTATACAGGGGATAATTGGAGAACATTAGCTCAAAATAGGAATGTATGGAGAGATAAAGTCCGCACGGGCAATGAATATACGAGATCGAAAATGCGAGTGATTTAGTTATAATCCTCATGGGTGTAACATTTAATGCGAAATTGGAAAGTGGTTTTTACAGAAGTGAGCAAATGATTAAACACCTCGCTATCACTCGGTTTTTAATATCCGAGACTCTGTAAAACATTTCACAAACGTGTATTGTTCATTATTTTTTTTTGCAAAATAATAATATATTTGTTGGAAGTATTTTCTTTTATTATAAACAACTGATTGATGTTAGTAGTCTGGCCAATGTATATACGCTAAATGCTGAAAATAATTTAGTTGAAAATACAGCAGGCCGTGACACCAATTAGACATAAAATGACAGCAAGTATGAGTGATGGTAATCTACCTGTAATGCGGTACCGTTTGACCTAAGTATTTTGTTAAGTCAACTTTCAATATTGTTTCAAATAAAGTTCAGTTTTATAAACCATTGGCAGTTCCTGCATTACTTTATTGGAGTGAAACATGGGTAATGACCAAACAATTATAAAGTAGAATACAAAGTGTAGAAATTAACTTCCTTAGAAGAACAAAAGGCTTCACAAGATTGGATCGGTTAAAGAATGAAGATATAAGAGCAGAGTTAAATATATATCCATTAAATGATAAAAATCAAAGGATATAGAGAAAAATGATTTAGACATGTAGAAAGAATGAACGTAACAAGATTACCAAAGCAGCATTTAACTACAAGCCAAGAGGTTCAAGGAATGTAGAAAGGTCAGTGAAAAGATGGACAGAATAACTGTGAGGTGGAACAGACATTTTGCCTAACCAGTGGAGTGAAGAAGAAGAAGAAGAAGAAGAAAAAGTTCAGTTCATTTAAAATGCAGTGATTTGTTTCATATAATGTATATTAACACTACCTTGGATATATTTTTTGTATATACTATGCACGTACTGTACATAAAGAGGAGTGGCTTTACTTCCCGCCTTAGGTAGGTAATTTGTAATATTACAGTATAGTAATTTATAGGTTGGTAACCCCGAAATTTATGAAAACTCAACATTCAATCATGTCCGCCATTTCGTTAAGTCCTACGACAGAACGCACTATCATGCAAAAATAAAAATTACAATTTTTGCTTATGTCACTGTTGCAGCTCTTAAGCGATTTATTCAAGATGTCTTCAATTGTCTATTCAGTGAGTCTATCTAATAAGCTGATTGGTCTGCACGCACTTAGACAATTAGACCTGTTACAATATATGCTACCTGAGATAACAGTGGCAGGGAAATCCCCACGCTCTCATCTTCAATACCCACTTAGTTCTATAGGTTATCAGATTATCGCTGTCAACCTCGAGGCCAGAAATTCAATGTCGGTCAGCCATTAGGAGCGACCACTTTACATGCTAAGCATTTAACATTAGCTAACAAGGATGATCTCTCAAAAATGATCAATGGATACTAATGAAACTGGTATCAAATAATAGTCATTTAGACGATTAGTTTCTAAACCTAATTTGTAACGTGTTGCCAACATTATATTACCTAAGTTCAGAGTATTTATATATATATATATATATATATATATATATATATATGACAAGATAAGAAAAATAAATGCCTGGACGGGATTTGAACCCGAACCTCTGAGTTGATATCTCAGTGCGCTACCACTTACGCTACCAGGCGAATCCAGAACAAACATTTATTTTTCTTATACATATTCTCTATTATTACCAGATGTAGCGGGAACTCGGTCTCCACTGCCACCTAGTAGCTACTATAACAAGTAAGCAAATTAAAGAAAAAAAAAATATATATATATATATATATATATATATATGTATACTTACTTACTCACTGGCACTATCGAACCCGTAGGTTCATGGCCGCGCGGACATAATCTCTCCATACATCCCTATCCTAAGCTAATGCTTTCCAATCATTCCCTGTATAATCTACTTCCCTCAAATCATAGTTAATCTTGTTCTCCCACCTCATTCTTGGTCTACCAAATGTATGTATATTTAGTATATTTGATGAAATTTAGTTTCAAATATTTGGGCTGTGATATTAGCTTCAATGTGGAAAGAGATATTGATTCCAAAATAAATAAATTTCAAACGATATGTGGAACAATACAAAGAACGTTCAAGAATAAAATTGACAAAGAAACAAAAATAAAAATGTATTACACAACCAAGTTAACTTCGCACACGGGCAGAGGGGAATAGTTTTAGCGCTAGTGTCGCCGAACTACTGAATCTGTGGATGGGATGTAGAAGAAGACAACATCCGATCACGTACTGAAATGGTTCAGTTTTAAGTGTGGGCGGAGAATCCCTAAACACAGATCCGCCTCGACCTATCCATCTTTGGCCGTATCTGCGCGTTAGATGCCGTCTCACAGCAGCAGCAAAATGTGCCGGAGCTCCATCATGCATGTACCACAAACTCCGACGTTGCTGAAGGGAAACATCCTCAAGCAATCCTGGAAGATGAGGCCGCAGAAACCTAAGGTACCTCCGTCCATTAAGTTTTCGTGGAAGAATGTGTGGCCCAATGAGATAATCACCAAGTACAATGTTACAAACAATGATGTCAGTGGCGGCTTGTAACCATACATTCGTAATTATCTCGCAAACGGCTCGTTTGCGGACCAATGTTTACTGGGACATTGTTTCTTCTATTATCGTGTACTTTCAACCATATAAGTTTGGGCCATCCTTTATGATACACCCTGTATAATATTTTTTTCGAAGTTTTATTAATATAATTCGTAAATGATGTTCAAAATTAGACAAGATAAGAAATACTGCCATAAGAGAAAAAATGAATATTGGTTATGCAATAGTAGATTATATACGGTATAAGCAATTAAATTGATATGGGCACGTACGACGAATGCAAGAAGAAAGATTACCCGGGAAAACATTGGAATGGTGTCCACCTGGAAGAAGGAGGACAGGAAGACCCCGAAACTCGTGGATGCAGGAAATAAGAACTGGAATGAGAGCAAGAGGACTGGAGGACATGGAGGACATGGATTAGATGGAGAGAGACGAGTGGAGAAGAAAAATAAAACTTTAGGCACAGAAAGATGTGTAAACATTACAATTCCGTATATAAATAAATTCGTAAATACAATTGGACGGCGTTATGCAACAACCGACTAAAGGCCATTAAAAATGTTTTATGTCATCTATTGCACTGGCTCATGAAGTACACACTTTTAGCGCCAAATCTTTAAATATAGCCTTATTATTAAATGAAAATGTAAACGCCATCAGTCCTATCAGAGATTCTGTGTTTTGTAACAAACGCGATAGAGACATGGTTGGTTACACCTGCTCTGCAAAATGTCTACTGAAGGTTTCTGGGTTTCCTATGGATCGCAGAAGGTTCGTTGAAATTAATAATTTCGACGAAGACGAGACGAGCGGCGCGCAAGTGTATACGTACCTTAAAGTATAGGTTTCGTAGTCTATTAACTACGAACTAAATCGTCACTCATTGTTATATTAGTAGATAAATATTTTTAACATTCATTGTTATTAGAATCGATGTTATGTATTAACATTTTTAAATTGTAGTGTATTATAAATACCTTTTTTTATATCCACATTCCTCAATTAGAACTGATTTTTGTTGAAAAAAATAGTTATTTTTTTTAAATCATGAAGGCCTTTCAAAACATGTTTCATCTTCGGCATCCTATTTGGTACTCATGTCGGCGTATAAATTATATAATGGGTTTAGGTCTGTGGGTGTGTTCTCGTTTAGGATGTTGATACAATTTGCTTCTCTTAAAATTGCCATGTTTTCTAAGATGCTAATTTTGTGGTTGTTATTCACTTTTTGTACGATTGTCATGTTGTCTTTGATTTTGTTAAATGTACGATTAAATCAAAGATACCATAACAATCATACACAAAAAAAGAATAACAATCACAAAATTAGCATCTTAGAATATATGGAAATTTTAAGAGAAGCAAATAATATAAACATACTAAACGAGAACACACCCACAGACCTAAACCTAAGAAAAATGTTTATAAAAAATCGTTACAGCTATAAAGTAAGAATATTTTCAATTAAATGCTTTCTTGCCATAGACGTCGTAAGACGGCAGCGCGGAGACTATATTCGTTGCCTTTTATGGTTTGAGAATTATACACAAAGAACGGAAAGTAATGTTTGTTCTGGGTAGATGACGCACTAACGTATAGAGTTAGAGCTCTCGAGTTCAAATCTCGGTTGAGACAATTTTTTTTGGTGATATATATATATATATATATATATATATATATATATATATATTGCAAATGCCCCAGGTTGTTTTTCGACATTCGTGGTGTTCTCTCCTGGCATGGCGTACTTGTAACCCACTTCCGAGGTTGGGGAGCCTGAAGTCGGGGTTACGTTGCCCCGATGATATGATGGGTGATGATGATGATGATGATAATGGTGCGCCAGGAGAGTCCCTAATGCTAAGTTTAATCTAAGATGAATATGAATGATGATGATTGCGATGGCCATATGATTTCGGGGACCGTTTGGGCCTTTTTAAAGTTTTCCTGACATTTGTTTTACAGGTGAGGAAAAATCCCGATAAAAACCTGACCCAGAAAAAACTGTCCCGACCGGGAATCGAACCCGGGCCCGCTGCGTGACAAGGCAGCACGCTACCTCGAGATCACAGCGGTGGACGTGACATATATATTGTAAATAATAATTATATTGTAGATATACCATTAATAATTTTGTTTGTAATTTAGATGTAACAGACATTTTTGTATTTCTTTCTAACCTGGTTGAGTGGTAGACAAGGCCTTATGGTCGTAACTCTACCTGGTAAAATTAATCTATTATTATTATTGTTATTATTATTATTATTATTTTTTTTTCATTTTTTTTTTTCCAGCATGCCCCATTACCGTAGTAATATTACATGCATAACATAACAAACATAAAATCAGATAACATAACATTACATAACATCACATATTTGGTTTTTGTTTACATGTTTTTTTTATCTTCGTCACTTGTTTATCACTCATTTTCGTACACTATTGTTTTTATATATTTTTTTAAATGTCTTAAATATTTGTGTATTAGGTCTTTCTCCGTCACAGGCCATGTTCCTCCTTCGTTGCTGATTCCTTCTTTCAACTTATTTCTAGAATGCTGCTGCAATTCACAATTATAAAGGAGATGTTCTACATTTTGAATTGCTTTTCTACATGGACAGGTTGCGTTGTTTAATATTCCAATACGATAAAGATGTGATTTATTTTTTCCATGACCAGTTACCATTTCAGAAAATTCTGGAGTTATTTCATATTTAAGTTTTAATCTGTCTCTGACTGATGGGAAGAACTTCTTACATGTGGCTCCTTTATCTGCGTTGTCCCTATTCGTTCTGCCATTTAATGGTTCCTTTTCTTTTATTTGGGCAACTATTGATGATTTAGGTATTTTTGTATATTCTACGGTTACGCTGGTTTCTGTTGCAGCTTGTTTTGCCAATTGATCTGCCATTTCATTCCCATAAATTCCAACATGTGCTTTTATCCAGCCGAAATGTAGGCTACTATCCAATTTTGTTCCCTGAGTTTTGTTATTGTTTGTCTTATTTTTGATATGATGTATCCCTGTTTGAAGTTGTTTTTAATTAGGTCGAGAGTAACTTGACTATCTGTATAAACTGCAATAATACTTTTTTTCAGAGCTGTTTTGGTCATATTATTATTATTATTATTATTATTATTATTATTATTATTATTATTATTATTATTATTATATGTTTTTTTAATAAAATGTGAAGAATGCCTTAAAATGAATTAAAATTTGAGCTGAAAGCAACCATATATACAGTGTTAAGTATAGGCTACATAAGTAATTGCTCAGAGAGTGTAGCCCACTTATCAGAAAAATACGGTATCAGACAAGTGAATCCTATACTAATCTGGTGTGAAACTAACTCACCCATTTTCTCACTCTAACAGAGCACAGAAATCGATGCAAGAATCCAACAATGTCAACCCACTGTACAGAGTAGATGGATCTCCTTGCATGAATATGAGCGGAGTGGAGTGCGGCGCAGACGGCAGGTAGTGAGGGTTATCCAATCTACCAATAAATAAGTTAAATTACTTACCTACAGTTCAAATAAGAGATTTGGGGCTGGATTACTATGCGTTGTAGTTAAAAACGGCAGATATGTTTTACGACACATCCTTTGTACATCACAACACTTCTCTGGAAGAAATTTCAAGGTAGGTTTCGGCATGCAATGGTTGACAGTTCCCTTGTAAGTATTTAGGGAATAAGATGGAGAAGAAATAGAGTTTCTTGTGAGATTGAAGCGCATTGATACATTTACAGTCAAATGAATAAAGTAACAAGCGGAACTGAAGGAAACTTTACAAAGTGGAAGGAACGTCAGAAACACGTGAATGCACAGACTATCTCAAACAATTTACTTAAAAGAACAAATTGCTGAACTTTGTAAGGAGAAGCGACGTGAAAACTGTACAAAATACACAACTAATTCAAGTCATTTTGCTACGTGCACCTAAATTCAACTGCATCTAAAACACGGTAGATATTTAGCACCTAAATGCATTCGTTTCCGAGAAAAAATAGGTAAGTCATTTTATATATTTTTTTTTTACTCTTCAGTGGTTTTAATGTATGCTGACGATGTGGCTATTATTCAAGAAAATGAAAATAATTTGCAGTACTCTTTACACCAATTAAATCAGTTATGCCATGAATATAATTTTAAAATATCAAAGGAAAAAACAAAAATAATGGCATTTTGGGGAAGTGAACATATAAGATCAAAAATCATAATAGACAACAAACCTCTGGAACAAGTAACAAATTTTAATTATTTGGGTTGTAATTTTACTATCCATCCATAGTAATTCTGCCCGAAGGCAGGTCCTTCACTGCAATCATAGCATTTTCATGCTATGCTTGCAGCTTTACTAGGGAATTGTAGGTGTGGTAGCTTCCCGTTGCTTTCCACACCGGTGAAGGATGATGATGATAACGATAAGATGATGATGTACCATATGATTTCGGGGACCGTTTGGGCCTTAAAGGTTTCCTGACATTTGTCTTACAGGTGAGGAAGAACCCCGATAAAAAATCTCACCCAGAAAAACTGCCCCGACCGGCGATCGAACCCGGGCCCGCTGCGTGACAAGGCAGCACGCTACCTAGAGACCACAGCGGTGGACAATTTGTTTTTACTATAAACACAAACATTGAAAGAGACGTAAATATGAAACTGTCAAGATTTGGAATTATATGTGGAACTTTATATAAAACATTAAAGAACAAAACAAGGAGAGATACTAGACTGAAGTTTTATAAAACATTGGCAGTTCCTGCTTTACTTTATGGGAGTGAAACTTGGGTAATGGCCAAAAATTACAAAGTAGAATATAAAGTGTAGAAATTAACTTCCTTAGAAGAACAAAAGGATGCACAAGAATGGATCGGTTAAAGAATGAAGATGTAAGAACAGAGTTAAATATATATACATTAAATGATAAAATCAAAGAATATAGAGATAAATGGTATAGACATGTAGAAATAATGAACGTAATAAGATTACCAAAAGCAGCATTTAACTACAAGCCAATAGGTTCAAGGAATGTAGGAAGGCCAGTGAAAAGATGGACAGAACAACTGTGAGGCGGAATAGGCATTTTTCCTAGCCCGTGAAGTGAAGAATATAATGAAGAAGAAGAAGAAGAAGAACTCATCAGTAGGTAGGTGATAGAATGTTAAGTGGGGAGGTGGGTTGGTAACAACACCCAGAAAGAATGACTTTTTTTCTTAAACTACCAATCAACACTGCATAGACTTTACAAATTCTTTGTCTTCTTCTTCGTCAAGGTATAGGCTTTTGTTAGCCTGTTCCGGCTCCAAATTGCTGATCTTGCCATATTATCTTTGGTCTTCCCAAACTCTATAGAACTCATAGATTCATGACCGCGCGGACATAAGCTCTCCATATATCCCTATCCTGAGCTAATGTTTTCCAATCATCACCTGTATAATATACTTCCCTCAAATCATAGTTAATGTTATTCTCCCACCTCATTCTTGCTCTACCAACTGGGCGTTTTCCCTCTGATTTTCCAAGAAGCTTCCATGCATGTATTTCATTCCCCATTCGTGCCACATGTCCTGCCCAACGCAGTCGCAGTTCTATTATTATTATTATTATTATTATTATTATTATTATTATTATTACCACTACTATTATTAATGATGTTCAAATTTGGAGAAAAAAGTAGAAAATAAAGTCATACGATATAAAATAATATTAAATATTTAACAGTATATTATATAATATGATACAAAACAATTAAATTGGCATGTGCATGTACGACGAATGCAAGAAGAAAGGTTGCCCAGAAAAACATTGGAATGGTGTCCACCTGAAGAAGAAAGAAAGGAAGCCCTCGAAATTCACGGATGCAAGAAATAAAAACTGGAATAAGAACAAGATGACTGGAGGACATGGAATGGATGGATAGAGACAAGCGGAGAAGGGGAAATAAAACTTCAGGCACAGAAAAAACGCGTAAACATTGAAAATATGTGTACAAATAAAATTATTATCGTTATTATTATTGTCATTGTTATTACTATTATTATTATTGCTATTATTATTATTATTATTATTATTTATATTACTATTACTACTATTATTGTTAATATTATTTATATCACTAATATTACCTTATTATAATTATTATTGTTATTTATTGTTATATTACTATTATTATATTATATTATTATTATTACTAATAATATTGTGGAATCTTTAGAAAACAAAATTTCTGATTATAAGTCAAGATGGATTTCAACATGTTCATCGAATGGAAGATCACAGAATACCCAAACAAATGTTAAGATATCAACCTGCAGGAAGTAGAAGACCTGGACGTCCACTCAAAAGACTTCTGGATGGTGTTTTCTCTTGAGGCCGAAACAGGTCAACAAATGGCTCCTAAATCGTGTGAATGTACTATGATGATGATGATGACTAATAATATTGTTATTATTGTTATGATGGTGATTATTATTATTATTATTATCATCATCATCATTATTACTATGATCATTATTATCATTATTATTATTATCATCATCATTATTATTATCATTATAATTATCATTATTGTCCACCGCTGTGGTCTCTTGCTGTGGTAACTTGCTGCCTTGTCACGCAGAGGGCCCGGGTTCGATTCCCCGCTCGGGACACTTTTTCTGGGTGAGGTTTTTATCGGGGTTTTGCCTCACCTGTAAGACAAATGTCAGGAAAACTTTAAGGCCCAAACGGTCCCCGAAATCATATGGCCATCGCAATTCATAATCATTCATATTCATCTTATCATCATCATCCTTCATCGGTGTGGAAAGCAACGGGAAAGCTACCACACCTATAATTTCCTAGTAAAGCTGCAAAGCATAGCATGAAAATGCTATGATTGCAGTGAAAGACCTGCCCTCGGGCAGAATTACTATGGATGGATTACTTACTTACTTACTTACTCACTGGCACTATCGAACCCGTAGGTTCATGGCCGCGCGGACATAAGTTCTCCATACATCCCTATCTTGAGCTAATGCTTTCCAATCATTTCCGTGTATAATCTACTTCCCTCAAATCATAGTTAATGTTGTTCTCCCACCTCATTCTTGGTCTACCAACTGGGCGTTTCCCTCTAGCATTCCTACAAGAAGACTCCATGCACGTCTTTCATTCCCCATACGTGCAAACATGTCCTGCCCATCGCAGTCTACGAGACTTAACTATTCATATTATATCTGGCTTCTTATAAAGACCATGTAGTTCATTGTTATGCAGTCTTCTCCATTCACCTGTCTGTTCATCTCTCTTTGGTCCAAAAAATTTTCCTAAGAACTTTATTCTCAAATACTCGTAATCTCCTTTCCTCCCTTAAAGTAAGAGTCCATGTTTCGCAACCATATAATATAACTGGTAGAATAATAGTTTTATATATTTTCAGCTTAACGTGTTTTTGAAAGGAGTTGGGACATCAAAAGTCTCTGCAATGCATAATAGCATGCATTTCCAGAATTGAGCCTATGTTTAATTTTCTTTGTGCATCTCATTCCTATTTGTGATTATTGTTCCTAGAATGGATGGATTATCATTATTATTATTATTATTATTATTATTATTATTATTATTATTATTATTATTAGTGGTTAAGGCACTGAGCTACAAGCCGGAGTGTGGAGGGTTCAAGTCCCGTTGGGGTCAGGATTTTTAAACTGACCCAAACCCTCTGGTGGCACTATGACCCTGGAGTCGACTCAGCCTCTAACGGAAATGAGTACCAGACGCTTGTTCTGGGGATAAAGGCGGCCGTCACGCAAGGCTGACAACCCGGCTGACATAAAGTGCCGTTTGTCTAGAAAAAGTGGTAGCCGTAACCTCCCACTACCCCAAGGGCCTCCGGGCCTGTTGTGGGATCACTTTACTTTTTTTTACTTTACTTTATCATCATCATCATCATCATTATTAGCATTATCATTATCATTATCATCATTATTATTATTATTATTATTATTATTATTCATTACCAGGATTGAGAATCTCTCCATGTTTAAACTACACCAACTGGATGATTCAAGAAATGGTGTTACCGCTTATCAACGCCAAAATGCACACCTCTCATTAGACGGAAGTTAATACTATTTTCTCTAACGGTGTAACATGAAAAGTTGATACATATAATTTGTATCCCTGACAATGTAAGAGAGAAGATAAAGTTAGGATTAACTTGAAAATGTAGTTTCACGGACTGGATACGTCATCTGCGCTATTCCGTCCACTGCATTCAGTCTCTCAACTTCCCCTTAATTACCTCATGCACACTTTGTGCCAAGTTGTGCTCAATGTATTCCAACTTACGCATTTGTTTTCAGCCTGTCTTTGAGTTCCATTTGTATTGTTGTAATGCATTCAAATCTTACTTCGTACCTCTGCTAGCTTATTACATGCAGTTCCTCTTCTAGTTTACAAGGACGTGAATTAATTGAGAGCCGTGGGCGAAAAACTTGGCAACCCACATTTGTTTTTTTTTTTTTTCAAAAACAGTTTGTTGCATTATATTTATTTATTTATTTAGCCTGTTGGAGTTAAGAACATATGGGTTTCTCTTCCACTCACCAAGACAAACATGTTACGTCATCATCATCGTCATAATTTGTTTATTCACGAATTTAGACAATTTGTTGACCTGTTTCGACCTCAATAGAAAAATCATCCAAAACTCTTTCGAGTGGACGTTCTAGTCTTATTCTTCCTGCAGGTTGATAACTTACTGTTTGGGAATGAAGTGATCCTCCATTCAATGAATATTTTGTATCCGTCTTGACTTATAATCAGAAATTTTGCTTCTAAACGTTCCATATGTAATTCTTCTAAGATGTCTTCATTTGTTATGACCTAGAGTGTATCTCATTTCAACAGATCTAAGTATCTCTATATCCTCATGTTTCAAAGTCCATACTTCGCTACCACACAAAAAATTTGGAAGAGCCAATGTTTTATACACTTTTAGTCTTGAATGTTTTTGGACTAATTGTGGCTTGGAGATAGAATATTTTACTAACTCTAATACCCTTAAAATATTTTATATTTTTGCATTTACATCCTTTAATTCTTCATCTAACATCACATCCTAGATGTGTAAAATTGTTCACCTGTTCCAAAATTTTTGCATTTACATCCTTTAATTCTTCATCTAATATCACATCCTAGATGTCTAAAATTGTTCACCTGTTCCAAAATTTGAATGTCAAGTACAATTTTACTTCTGGCAGAATCTACGTCTAGAAATGCCAAAATATTTGTTTTCTCTTCAACCAATATTCTCCTGTAATTTGTGAAGTCCATACATACCTTTCTGTAGGTTGTTTTGTGAATTTGAAATTATTGTTTGGTCATCTGAAAACAATAAGGCGTTTAATTTTGTATTTTCTGATATTCTTATTCCAAATTTATACTTCTTGTACCAAGAACACATTACTTCGTTGAAATAAAAAATCACAAAAATATATTATACTAAAGGATTAAATGGCTATACTGAACAATAATAAAAATAAGGTATAATAACACAATAAATTTAACGACAATTAAAATTAAAACTAATAAAAGAATATATACACAAATAAAAAACAGCTCGAATCTACTATAAATGAAGGCGAAAAAATACAAAGAAAGTAATAAAGTGTAATGAATTAATGTATCACTTATATGATATTGACGTATATAAGACACTAGGTTGAAATATTGATAAACCTTATTACTGTTTTTATTGAAAAATGAAAAGCAAATATTTTTTAAGTAGTCCCGCTACAGGCCTCAGGAGGCCCTTGGGGTAATGGGAGGTTAAGGCTCCCACTTTTTCTAGACAATCGGCACTTGATGTCAGCCGGGTTGTCAGCCCTGCCTGACGGCCGCCTTTACCCCCAGAACAAGCGTCTGGTACTCATTTCCGTTAGAGGCTGAGTCGACCCCAGGGCCATAGAGCCGCCGGAAGGTTTGGGTCAGTTTAAAAATCCTGACCCCACCGGGACTTGAACCCTCGACCTTCCGGCTTGTAGAGCAGTACCTTAACCACTACGCTACGGCGTGCCCCCCGAAAAGCAAATATTAACATAAAAAATATTATTAGTAAGATGTTTCAGTCAGTTAATTTTTTTTTTTTTCAGTTTGTTTCTGAAAGATGGTAAAGTTTGCCAGTCTTTGACGTAGGACGGAAGAGAATTCCATGTTCTAACAAGAGAAACTGTAAAATATTTAGAGTAATAGGTAGTGTGATGAAGTGGGATATAAAGGTCAATGTGCTGATGGGATCGTGTGTCTAATTTATGCATGTCAGAGAGTCTAATGAAGCGGTGTGATAAATAATTAGGTAATGATGTGTGTAATATTTTATGGAGAAGAGATAGGGAAAGGACGGTTTTAAGATAATGTAGACGAAGCTATGAAAATTGTTCTTGGGATGGTGTAACGTGATCAAATCTGCGAATACCACAAATAAAACATCAGCAAGAATTACGGATACGTTGAAGACATTGGATAAAATTCTTATTGAAGTCTTTTGCCTCTGAATAAAAAAATGATTGTTAAAAACTAACCGATGACAGAGTTATTGTCTATGTAGACATTTCACAATTTTCTTTTAAGTAATGGAAAAACTTGAAAAGCCATACGTTTAAAACGTGGCATCAATTTTTTCCCATTTCATTATGATGTAGGTCATGTACGGAGAAAGTTGATATACCACATCACAATTATTCCATTCCTACAACACAGTTTAACCTGTTACCATATAGTTTTATATAATAATAATAATGAATTACGTGGTCTTTATAGGATGCTAGATATAATAAGAACAGTTAAGTCTCGTATGTGAATTTTTTAAATATCTTGGGTCAATAGTTACAAGTTTAGGTCCTGTGAGAGAGATGTACAGACTAAAATTGCATTGGAAAAAAATGCAACTAAGACATTACATGGAATAATTTGGAACAAAAATATTACAAAGGAAACTAAAATGAAAATTTATAAGAGCATAATACAGAATATTTTGTCATATGGAAGTGAAACTTGGTCTTTGACGGAATTACAAAAGAATAAAATTAGAACAGTTGAATTTGATTATTTTAGAAGAAGCCTCCAAAAAACAAGACAGGATAAAATAAGAAATGAATTCCTTTGGAGAGAAATGAATGTCACCACATCTGTTGTTAAGAGGATTGAAAATCAAACGGTTAAATAGCATGGCCATGTACAAAGAATGGAAAATTAAAAATGACCTAAAAATATATACCAATGGTCACCCCCTGGATGAAATAAATGTGGCAGACCAAGATGGAAATGGAAAACCTACGTCAGAACCATAATGGATGATAGGAATTTGGAAGAGGGAGATTGGAATGATAGAGATAAATGGAAACTGAAGACGGCAAAACTATAAGTGGGAGAAAGCCGAAGAAGAAGAAGAAGAAGTTAAGTCTCGTAAACTGCGATGGGCAGGGCATGTGACACGAATGGGGAATGAAAGACGTGCATGGAAGCTTCTTGTAGGAAAACCAGAGGGAAAACGCCAAGTTGGTAGATCAAGAATGAGGTGGGAGAATAACATTAACTATGATTTGATGGAAGTAGATTATACAGGGAATGATTTGAAAACGTTGGCTCAGGATAGGGAAGTATGGATAGCTCATGTCCACGCGGACATGAACCTATGGGTTCGATAGTGCCAGTGAGTTAATTAGTTAATAATAATAACAATAATAATAGTAATAATAATAGTAATAATAATAATAATAATAATAATAATAGCTTTATTTTACCTGACAGAATTAAGGTCTTAAGGCCTTGTCTACCACTCAACCAGGTTAGATTAATACAAACATTACTTACATATAATTTACAGTAAACAAAATCATTGTATGATATACCTACAATATTATTATTTTCAATATATTTTGATGCATTGTATATTTAAGGAATTAAACTTAAAATGTACAAGATATAAAATTGAGAAACAATACTACACTGCTCAAAACAATTAGAGGAACACTTGTAACAAATTGAATAAGTAATTGTTTTTTAAGTTGTGATGCTGAAAGTTAGACAATATGTAAATTGAATTATTAATTTTATCATAGGATACAAATTTTAAAGATCCATGGCATAAATACAGAGAAATTACCTCAAATAACAAATATAGAGATTTGTTTTTTATTTTGGAAGGCACTGACCACTTCTAATTGGTAAGCTTCCTGATGTTGCTATAGTGACGAATGCTGATTATTGCCTTGTTTATTGAAGTCTGTGACACAATGAGGCATTTAAATGAGTTTGAAGTGTATCATGCTCTACATATTTTACGACAAGGTCAATCTCTGCTAGAGATTGGCTAGAGAGCTTGGGGTTTCTCCTTCCGTGGTGTCCAGGTTACGCAACAGGCACAGAGAGACAGGTCAGTATTGTAGAAGACGTGGCCATGGCCGTAAATTTAAAACAAGCCCCCCCAGGATGACAGATACGTTGTTCTTTCTGCTCTTCGACAGCGTACAAAAACTGCAAAAGACCTGCAGAATGACCTTCATATGGCTTCCGGAATCCGGGTTTCAGACCAAACCATACGGAACAGATTAAGGAAAGATAATATTCGTCCAAAAAAGGCCCGTTAAAAAACCACGCTTAACAAATGGGCATAAGGCAGCAAGACGTACGTATGCTGAAAAATATGGTGATTGGAACCTGAACCAGTGGGAGTCTGTGCTCTTCACGGACGAATCCAGGTATCGTCTTACATGTTGTGATGGTCGATTGAGGGTGTGGGGGACGGCCAGGAGAAAGATTTTCTGCAGAGGCTGTACAGGAAATTGATAGATTCGGAGGAGGTTCCGTAATGGTGTGGGCCGGAGTTATGTACAACAATCGTACGGACCTTGTACTTGTTCCCCAACGACTGAATGCTGTCCGGTATATCGAGCACGTTCTGGAAGAGCATGTAGTACCTGCTGCCATTGGAGTAGGCCCTGGATTTCTGTTTATGCAGGATAATGCCAGGGCACATTCTGCGGCTGTCACCAGGGATTTCCTGAGGAGGAATGAAATTGAGGTAATGGAGCGGCCAGCGGTCAGCCCAGACCTCAACCCTATTGAACACTTGTGGGGATCTTCTAGACAGGAAAGTCAGGAACCGACATCAAGCTCCACAAACTCTGCAGCAACTTGGAGATGCTCTGAAGGAGGTATGGGAGAATATCCCGCAAGAGGAAATCCAGAATCTTATTGGGAGCATGCCACGAAGATGCCAAAGTGCCATCGAATGTCGTGGAGGCCATACACGATACTAACTCTATATAACGAGTGTTTAACTTTGAAAAATAAGCACAAGATTCAATTGCTTACCTAGCGGAATTATTTGAAAGTTAATTGTCAGCGTTATTCATTTGTTTTTTTTTACTGACATGAGCAATAAATAAATAAATAACCACAAATAATGTACTTTATTAATTTCATGTTTGTACCTTTATCGAATAAAAAAATATTTGCATATTTCATAGTGTTCCTCTAATTGTTTTCAGCAGTGTATTAATGATTCGAATAAATTTAGTTCTGGAGAAACATTGTTTAACAATAACTAATTGTACAAGCACCGCTTAAAAGTGTGCGGCAATCCCATATATCTTGACGAAGGGAATTTCAGGAACGGGCAGAGGCCACTGTGAAATAACTAGAATACGAGGAAGTGCTATGAAGAGGGATTGTTAACAGTCTGTCATCTTGTGACCTAGTGTCAATATTATGGTAAGAAGATAACTTCTCAAATCTAGTAGCCAGGTAACTACGAGTGTAGGAATTCAGAAGCTTGTAAAGACGAGAAAGCGAGTGCACATTGCATCTGTCACTAAAACGGAGCTAAGAGAGATTATTGAAGTATTCGTAAATATAAACATAACGACGCATGAAAATGAAACGAACGCAAGCATTATGAACAGGCTGCAGTCTGCGACAAGTCATAGCTTAGGTCATTATATATAATGTCAGAATAATCGATGATTATTGGAGAACATTAAACAGGGGATGAATTGGAAAACATCTCAGGATAGGGATGTATGGAGAGTCCATATCCGCGCAGCTATAAACCTACTAGTTCGATAGTTCCAGTGAGTTAATGTATATTGCGTAAACAAGCTAAACCACAACATAAATTTGTCTCTATGAGAATGTAGTTATTTTACGCAATTCCTGCATCGTAGACTTTTATTAAGTTTAGTTTCTCTTCTAGTTTTATAAGGATATGGATGAATGAGGGATTCGCATTTTTATTAGTCGTAAGAAATATTATACATATGAATATTTTTCACAATATTCTGTGAATAAGAAATACTCGTAAAACTGAAACCAAAATAAGTTACAGTCATAAAAATGCAATATGATAAGTTGTATGAGGAAGTAGTTTCCACACATGAAGCTGTGTTTGAGAGGCGCACAACTTTCATATTCATAACAGTTAATAAGGCTCCACAAAATACCTCAATAAAACTGGGATGTATATGGTAGCATGCCCTTTCTCATAGTAAAAACCTATATTAAATGTCTATATCTCCTGTTTTGTTTCCATCATACTCATATTTGTGATATGTACAATTAGTGACCAAAAAGAATGAGCCGCTTCATAAAAGCAGAGTTCTTGTCATGGCCCACTGCGCATGATCGAAAAGCCATTAGCTGCGGTTCCGAGAGCAAACGCATTGTTAAAATGTTTTAAATACGCGCTGTATTTGGTTTTAATCGTCTTAAATAGTTAAAAAACAGCGAAGGAGACATATTAATAAATATTTACGAGTGTTCGACAAAATGCAATATTACTCAAATTGCGACATTTTAAATAAAGTTCAACTCACGTTCATAGGTAAAAGTAAACAAGGCAACTAGAATCCGATGTTCGAGTAGCGTAGATCGTTAAATTACTTGCAACAAGATGAAATGCGGTTCATGAGGTAACGCATTGTTAAATGTTTTAAATACGCGCTATATTTGGTTTTAATCGTCTTAAATAGTTACAAAACAGCGAAGGAGACATATTACTAAATATTTACGAGTGTTCGACAAATGCAATATTACTCAAATTGCGACATTTTAAATAAAGTTCAACTCACGTCCATAGCGTAAAAGTAAACAAGGCAACTAGTATCCGATGTTCGAGTAGCGTAGATCGTTAAATGACTTGCAACAAGATGAAATGCGGTTCATGAGGTAACGCATTGTTAAATGTTTTAAATACGCGCTGTATTTGGTTTTAATCGTCTTACATAGTTAAAGAACAGCGAAGGAGACATATTTCCAAATATTTACGAGTGTTCGAAAAATGCAATATTACTCAAATTGCGACATTTTAAATGAAGTTCAACTCACGTTCATAGTGTAAAAGTAAACAAGGCAACTAGTATCCGATGTTCGAGTAGCGTAGATCGTTAAATTACTTGCAACAAGATGAAACGTATATGAAAACCAGGGTTCGAATCCTCCGTCAATTTTTTTATTAATTTGGTATTTTCGCAAAATACATCCTATAACATTTAATTCCTGCCACATAATCTACGTCCACTTTACACTATATTAAGTCATATTCCTGCCTTCGTAACACTATTTAGCTACCGGTATAAATTTGTGTGTGCAGTACCACGTTTTAAAAATAATGCTATAAATTCATGTAATAAAATATAATATATAGTAGCTTCATACATTTATGAGCTTATTTATTTATTACGTATTAGTGAGGAAAAAGTTTCACCCTTCAATTAAAATATTTAGTTTATATATGTCAAGTCCGCAGAATCTTATAATAGCCCATAGACGATGGACATTAATAAAATCATATATATCATAATAATAATAATAATAATAATAATAATAATAATATAATAATAATAATAATAATAATAATAATAAAAATAATAATAATAATGCCGTAATAATAATTTTTAATTTTTATTCATATACAGAATTTTAATGTTTACACATCTTTTTCTGTGCCTAAAGTTTTATTTTTCTTCTCCACTCGTCTCTCTCCATCCAATCCATATCCTGCAGTCCTCTTGCTCTCATTCCAGTTCTTTTTTCCTGCATCCACGAGTTTCGAGGTCTTCCTCTCCTCCTTCTTCCAGGTGGACACCATTCCAATGTTTTCCTGGGTAATCTTTCTTCTTGCATTCGTCGTACGTGCCCATACCAATTGAATTGCTTATACCGTATATAATCTACTATTGAATAACCAATATTCAGTTTTTCCTCTATGACAGTATTTCTTATTTTGTCTAATTTTGAACATCTTGCTGCTCTCCTCAAGAAATCCATTTCCATCGACATATATAATAATAATAATAATAATAATAATAATAATAATAATAATAATAATAATAATAATAATAATAATAATAATAATAATAATAATAATAATAATAATAATAATAATAATAATAATAATAATAATAATAATAATAATAATAATAATAATAATGGAATGTATCACATGATGTGAAGAATGTAATTTTTATAAGATTCATGATGTGTTCCGTTGAGGTGTTATTCAAAATTAAAATATAAAATTATGGAATATTCACCTGAAAGGTCCGTCTCCTCAACTTAATTATTTACTGTAGCGCTTTCGGGACTTGTCCCATCATCGGCAGGATTCAAAACTGGTGTTTCACAGAAGATCTGGTAGCGGGGGTTACATGTATTGGATTCGTTTTCGTTTATCAGATTGTCGTTGTTGTGAGCTGCTTTCATGATTTCCATCTCTTCGAGTACGTTTATCTTCGCTGGATTATTTTCTCTGTGCATTACTGTTAGGGTGTTTTCAATATTTAACATGCGATGTCCTTCATGGATAACGTGATTTGCATAGCTTGATTTTCCTTCTGCGTGAATAAAGTCTCGAAAATGTTCTTTAAATCTGATGTTAAAACTTCTGTTTGTTCGTCCTATATAAAATTTGTTGCAGTCCTTACATGTCAATTTATATACTCCTTTGCTGTTGAAAATGTTTTTCTCTTCAATGTTATTGTTTATTATGTTGTTTAATTTGTTATTACTTCTGTTTGCTATTTTTACGTTTTTATCGGCTTTCTTTAGTGTATTGGTTAATTTTGTTGTTTCTTTTCCTGTGTATGTAAGTGTTATCCATGTTTTCTTGTTGCAACAACAAGCTCACTGTTATGTTGTCTTCTCCATTCACATATTCGTTTATCTCTCTTGAGTCCAAAAAAATTTCCAAGAACTTTATTCTCAAATAGTTGTAACCTTTTCTTGTTCCGTAAAAAAGAGTCCATGGTTCGCAACCGTATAATATAACCGGTAGAATAACAGTTGTATATATTTCCAGTTTAACGTTTTTTGAGAGAAGTTGGGACGTCAAGAGTCCGTGTAATGCTTAATAGCATGAAGTTACAGATTTGAGCCTATGTTTAATTTCTTCGCTTTTTAGTAATAGAAAATTCATCTGGCCGCCTTACAAGGGCTGCGCAGATATAGTTGGGTGGTGGGATTGCCACCTTACAGCCTCACAACTTGCTTCAGCTTTGTTTTTAGGGTGCCTTCCCTTAGGTATCACATTTCCAATATTTAGGATGTGATATAACTTATAGAGAAAATAAAGATATAGAAAATAAAGTAAATAAATTTCAGGCTATTTGTGGAACCATAAAAAGAACCTTAGGTCGGAAAACAAGGAAAGATACGAAACTTAAATTATATAAAACAATGGCTGTTCCTTTGTTGTTGTATGGAAGTGAAAATTGGATAATGAAATCAAGGGATAAAAGCAGGATACAGACTACGGAAATGCTGTTTTTACGTAATGTGAAAGGATGCACAAGACCAGATAGAATAAGGAATGAAACTATACGAGAAGAATTAAATATGTATAAAATTGAAGATAAAATCAGCGAAAATAACAAGAAATGGACAGAACACTTAATGAGAATGAACAACGAAAGAATACCAAAAAGAACCTTCCTGTATAATCCCAGAGGAACAAGAGATGTTGGCCGACCACGTAGAAGATGGACTCCACTTTTAAATTCGCCAGAACAGGCTGCATAGCCTAAACCCTTGTAGTAGAAGAGAGAAGAAGTTTTAATTTCTTTGTGCATCTCATGACTGTTTGTGATTATTTTTATAGGTATTTGAATTCAACCACTTCTTCAATATTTCCCTCATATGTCATTAACGGTTCGTTTCCATTATATAATGTATTTGTAGTATGAACATATACGTATATTTTTAGAAACAAAAATAGAAGTTGTATTCTTCAAATTGAATAGCCCATAGAATTAACAAAAAATAGCATATCTTGTTATTTTTTCGAGATAAAGTTGGTGAAAAAAGAGAAATAGAGCCCTGTGTTTTTCTTTCTAGTGCAGAAGACAAATAATTTGAAACAAAGCAAGACACAACAAATAAAGGCTAATACTCTAGTCCTATTAAAATAGCTTTTGTGCTCGACAGATGAATTGCAAGATAGGACAAAAGATAAATGTGACAATCACAGGGCTGGATGATACAAAACAAAGCTCTGCAGAGATAATTCCCACCGCAGCGCGCTCTGCACGTCCTCACGACAAATATCCTGCAACATGTTTAAAAACGCATTCCCATCTTCTTCCTTGTTTAATGGTAGTCGTTTTGGGGAAAACCAGTAATAATAATATTAATAATAATACATCATAATCATACTAATATTAATTAAGCCTATAGGTGTATATTATTGTTATTATTATTATTATTATTATTATTATTATTATTATTATTATTATTATTATTATTATTACTGTTATTATAGGTCCATCGCTGTGGTCACGAGGTACTGTGCTGCCTTGTCACGCAGCGGTCCCGGGTTCGATTCCCGGTCGGGACAGGCTCCTGGGTGAGGATTCTTTTTCGGGGTCTTTCCTCACCTCTAAGACACATGTGAGGAAGAGTAGGGCCCAACGGTCCCCGAAAATCATCCGGTCATCATCATCATCCTCACCGGTGTGGAAAGCAACGGGAAGATACCACGTATAATTCCCCAGTAGAACTGCAAAGCATAGCATGAAAATACTATGATTGCCGTGAAAGAGAACTCCATGCCCTCGGGCATTATTACTATGAATGGACGAATGGATAATAATAATAATAATAATAATAATAATAATAACAATAATAATAATAATAATAATGATAATAATAATTATTATTATTATTATCATCAACATCAAGGCTTAGGCATCTGACCCGTTCCAACTTCAAGAGATTTGGTCTTTCCATCTAGTAAATGGTATGTCTTCCTTGACTTCTAGATCCTGTGGGCCTGTAGTTTAAAATAATTTTAGAAGGTCTATCATCTGACATTCTTAGTAGGTGTTCGTAACAATTTTGTTTTTGTTTGTCAATTTTATCCGCCAATTTAAAATTATTTATTTGTTCTCTTATCTCAGAACTTATTTTCTGTTCCATAAGAGTGTAGCCTGCCGTTGGCCTTAAAAAATTTCAACTCCGCTGACTATTTTTTTTTTCTTATCTGAATGAGTCAAAGTCCAATTTTCACTGCCATAGATAATAGTAGAAACGGCCAGACTTTATAAAATTTCAGTTGAGTATCCTGGGTTGTTTTATTCTTTAGAGTTCTTCTTATTGCCCTACACATTCTTAGAAATTTCTGTATTTTTATATTTATATCTTCTTTTTGGCAGAATGACACATTAAAACCCAAATAATTGTAGAATTTCACTTGTCCAATGATATTATTATTTATCACAATTTTGCATCTGACGATTTTTTCCTCGAAATGCCATTGGTTTTGTTTTTGTACATGAAATGTGTAAGTTGATTTCCTTGCCTATCTTTTCTAATTGGTTTGCATAATAATAATAATAATAATAATAATAATAATAATAATAATAATAATAATAATAATAATAATAATAATAATAATAATAATAATAATAATAATAATAATAATAATAATTGGTTTGGATGGTGTTTCTCTTGAGGCCGAAACAGGTCAACAAGTGGATGTACTATGATGATGATGATGATAATAACAATATTTAATAATTAATTTGTAAATAATAATAATAATAATAATAATAATAATAATAATAATAATTGGTTTGGATGGTGTTTCTCTTGAGGCCGAAACAGGTCAACAAGTGGATGTACTATGATGATGATGATGATAATAACAATATTTAATAATTAATTTGTAAATAATAATAATAATAATAATAATAATAATAATAATAATAATAATATAATAATTGGTTTGGATGGTGTTTCTCTTGAGGCCGAAACAGGTCAACAAGTGGATGTACTATGATGATGATGATGATGATAATAACAATATTTAATAATTAATTTGTAAATAATAATAATAATAATAATAATAATAATAATTGGTTTGGATGGTGTTTCTCTTGAGCCCGACACAGGTCAACAAGTGGATGTACTAATGATGATGATGATGATAATAACCATATTTAATAATTAATTTGTAAATAATAATAATAATATAATAATAATAATAATAATAATAATAATAATTGGGTTGGATGGTGTTTCTCTTGAGGCCGAAACAGGTCAACAAGTGGATGTACTATGATGATGATGATGATAATAACAATATTTAATATTAATTTGTAAATAATAATAATAATAATAATAATATAATATATAATTGGTTTGGATGGTGTTTCTCTTGAGGCCGAACAGTCCAAACAATGGGATGTAGCGATGATGATGATGATGATAATAACAAATATTAATAATTATTTGTAAATATAATAAATAATATATAATAATATAATAATAATAATAATGTGGTTTGGATGGTGTTTCTCTTGATGCCGAAACAGGTCAACAAGTGGATGTACTATGATGATGATGATGATAATAACAATATTTAATAATTAATTTGTAAATAATAATAATAATAATAATAATAATAATAATGGTTTGGATGTGGTTTCACCTGCAGGCCGAAACAGGTCAAAAGTGGATGTACTATGATGATGATGATGATAAAAACAATATTTAATAATTAATTTTAAATAATAATAATAATAATAATAAAATAATAATAATAATAATAATTATTATTATTATTATTATTATTATTATTATTATTATTATTATTATAGGTGATGATTGCGAAAGATCCTAATGATGCATCTTTAATGACAAGGAAATTAAGAATAGAATACAAAAATGGGGATTACAGACAAATTATAATAAAACATAATATAGTTCATTGGATGCAACAAATGAGTTAAAATGCAATTCAGAAGAATGGTAAAGACAAAAGAGTTCAGTACCCTTTTTCTCTCTGTCAACCGATTTTATTTTTGTTTGTTGTGTTGTTTAGGTAGCTATTGACGAGCTTTAGTGTTTATCAATAATATATTTTTTTTTGGCCAAGAGAGGCGAATAGACAGCTGAATTGAGATGACCTGCATAATAATGATTTTGGTAAATTTCGACCACTTGGCGAACGCTAGTGCGAATTACACTAGTCACAAACTTTTTGTCTCAATAGTACCAATAGTTGTATTTAATGCAGTTTTTTTTTATCGTATTTTCAAATATGTATTCGGAATTTCTCCATCACCCACAGTTTTTTATTTCAATTTCAATTAATGGATTTAAATAATTATTTTTTAATAAAGCGTTTTTTTCGTTCCATTTGTCCATTGTAAAATAAACCAAATAAGCTAACTCAGGAGATTTCGCTATGAAAAGAGCCTGTCAAGGCAAATGGAATCCTAATATGCTGGCCGATTTATTGTTGGACCATCAAGAGGGATCTCCACAGGCAAAATATAGCAGAAAATTCGTCATTTCTTATTCTCTAGGGTGAGTCCGAATGTTCGAATATTGTGTATTTAAGAATGTAGAAAATATTAAAGTGTTTTGAAATTATAAATGCCTGTCTCTCGGAACACCTTGCGTGATGGAGAAAACCGATATCATATTTGAATTCAGGAAAAACAATACTATCTTAATCACATATTTTTCTTTAAGAGACAAAAAAAATTGTATTTCTTTTTGCTCAATGTCAATTACTTACTCTTACTCACTGGCACTACCCAGAACCCATAGTTCATGGCCGTACGGACATAAGCTCTCCATTCATCCTATCCTGAGCTAATCGCTTTCCAATATTATGTGAGATAAATATATATGTTGATTTCTTCCCGCAAAAAAAAGAGATAATAACACGTGCCTGGAAATAAAGTGAGAAGTTGAGCTCAAAACTAACCTAAAATCAGCATATTTACAATGGAAATGCATATATAGTTATCGCTCATGACAGTGTATCCAACTCATCAAAAAATGCGCTAACAAACTAGTGAACGTTAACTAATCCGTAGGGAGCGGATTTATAGGTTCTGAAGTTAAGATTGCAATAGAGTGTAGTGATAAAATTAATTTAATTAGTATTTACATCATCAATCAAGTGATTTTTTAATAAATATACTTACAAAAAAAATATTTCTCTCAACACTTCGTGTGGGAGGGGCACGCCGTAGCGTAGTGGTTAGGCACTGAGCTACAAGCCGAGGGTCGAGGTTCAAGTCCCGTTGGGGTCAGGATTTTTAAAAACTGCGACCCAAACCCTCTGGCTGTACTTTACCCGGGGTCTACGCAGCCTCTAACGGAAATGAGTACCAGACGCTTGTTTCTGGGGGTAAAGGCGGCCGTCCCACATGGCTGACAATCGGTTGACATAAAGTGCCGATTGTCTAGAAAAAGTGAGTCTTACCTCCTACTACCCAAGGGCCTCCGGCCTGTGGGGGATCACTTTACTTTTTACATCATGTGGATATAGCAATATTACATTTAAATTACACAATTATATTTAATTAACACAAATAATACAATGACTTTAAATCTTTTAATTTAAAGTAAGATATGTAACATAAATTTAAATT